>JABCKG010000081.1:3501-38132 GCA_018851835.1 Hypsizygus ulmarius | reverse complement strand
GAGGCTGGGAAGAAATGATAGTCTTTGGTACTGCTATATGTCATGCAGCCATGCTGTGCTGGCTGTGCTTGCTGTGCGCGTGTGCGCGCAGCTCCTGAAGAGCCCTTAAGGCGATGTAAGACAACCAATTTTTGTATAACTATGACTATAATGGCTTTTTAGCATGTTGTATTAGATACTTGGATACCAGGTTTCGAACAACAATTCGTTGGCTTGATTTTCAATGGAACAACGGCGTGAGTACAAAATAGCTGTTGTATTCTCATGTTCATTCGGTGATGGAATTTGAAGCGGCGTCATTGTCGAAACCTCCAGAATTTTGTTGTATTCTACGAACCTCACTTGTTTCAAAAAGATAAGGAGAGGCTTTTTTGTGCAGAAGCGGAGTTCAAAAAAAGAGTCTTCGTTTTGAAGTTGCCCAATGGTGTTTATAGTCTTGCTTAACTTCACCATCTCAACCCCTTTGCCACTTAACCTCGGTCAATGACTTCCTATGCTTTTCCGGATCCACCGACAACATTATCTTTGGCAGACGCGAGGAGGTCGCTCAGCGCAACGCGCTTCTCTGTAGCCGAACTCAACACTAAGATCGACACTGCCGAAGCGGCCCTGGCACAGGTAGTCAGAGAGTCGCAGTATGTGATCACGGAACTACAAAATGAGAAGGAGATACTGGAGAAACAGCTCTCGGAGACGATGGCGTACTTGAGTCCAATACGCAGGCTCCCGCAGGAGTTGCTCAGGGATATTTTTGTATGGTGTTTCGAGGACCACCCGTGCTGTGCATGGGTACTCGCCGCTGTATGCCCGAGGTGGAGAGAGCTAGCTCTGAAGATGCCGAAACTTTGGTCCAAGGTGTGTGAAAGTTTCCTCTAGGGATTTGCCTGTTTGTCAGAGCTGAGACCTCTGGGCGATGCGACGAGGTCGCTCAGTTGACGAGGAGTCAGCTGAGATGGAGCTCGTGAAATCAACTTTCGGTATGGTTGCATGTTTCTGCCATACCAAAAGTTATTGGCGATACCGTGGCCGGCTCCATTTCTACCTGTACTTTGCATTTTGAGCTGACAGCGACATGCCCTGCAGATCCGACTGCTCACGACACAGAATGCGTCTGCAGATACCATACGCCTCTGGCTCGAACGATCAGGCGACACAGTCCCTCTTGACATCGAAATTTTCCTCCGTGTGTCCACGAAGGGGTCGGCCTCGGAATCGATGTTGCAACGTCGACGCAGGCGTTCCTTGTCTCCTACTCCGAGCCCGCCTCCATGGTCAATGTCGTTCGCACACAACCCTGCTCACTATGTTATTCCGCATACCCCTATTTCGCCAACCGGGCTCACAATCCTTCCTCCACCCCAGACTCCGATTGTACTCCCACCGTCGCCGGGAGGGTCGCATGAAACATGGCTATCGGCGCATCACCAACCGAGCGAACGAGCCTCGCGTTCGAGCCTACACTGGGGTCACATCGCCGTTTACTATTTAGCTGAACAGATGCATCGCTGGGAGAGGTTTATTTTTCGATTTGATAGGCACTTCACGTCGATGGGAGCGCTCAAGTCAATCAATGGTGCGATCAATGGTTGTGTGTGTATGGAGTAATATTTATTTACAATTGGATATAGGTGATGCGCCTCTGTTGAAGGAATTCGAGGTGTCCAGCGCGGAAGCGGCGTTTTACCCCGAGTGGCAGTGGCTCCCAAACGCATCTGCTAATGTGACGCTCATCCTTCCCAAGCTCAAAAAGCTGACCCTGCAGTACACACCCTTTAAATGGTCGTCGCCTATGCTACGCACGAATCTACACACGTTGAACCTCCGTGCGCTCCCAACATCACAACTCCCACTTGACCGCATTCTCTTCATAATTGCCAACAACCCCGCACTCGAATCGCTGACCCTCCACTTCCAAGGCGTTCTTCCCCCCATCCTTCCTCTAACACAGACGACGCTTCCGCTCGTAACGACTTTTCAGATCGGCGGACACTACATCCTCAGCCAGCTCGTGGACGCTCTGGCATTTCCCGCACTTGACAGCCTCACGCTCGACATCGAAGCGCGCGAGCCGCTCGAAGACACTATCTCGTCGCTTCTCGCGCGGTCGTCCAACCCACCGCTAAGACAGCTCTCCGTCGCGTACGGGTCATCCGGCGGGTCTTTTACGTTTTATTATGGCCCAAGCGGAATCGTCATCTCATGGACGACCCTGCTGCTGGAGCTGGTGAGTCTGGAGAGCTTGTGTATCGGGGGCACGCCGTTGGAGCCGTTGTTGATGGCCCTAGGTGTGCCAGATGACGATAACAATGGGATGACGGCTTGGGCTTGTCCGAAGCTTAAAGCGTTGGGAATGCGCAATTGTCATGCGCACAGTGAAGGGGTGGTTAAGCTTGTACAGATGGTGGAGGCGAGGAATCCGGCGCAGGATGCGGGAGGGAGTGCGAATGCTATGGGGGGTGTGACGCCGGTGAGGCTGAAGACACTGGAGCTATATGATTGTGCGAGTTTGGGGCAGGATGTGGTGGAGTGGTTGAAAAGTCGGGTTGAGGAGGTGGTTTGTACGGAGCCGGAGTATGAGAGGTGAGGCTTAAGCTTCTCTATTTTTTCAGAATGTATTTTTCTGGGTGCGCCTTGTGTCCTGGCGTGCACGAGTGGTATTGCTGATTTATTTTGCATATTTGTTGCAGGTCTTCTTTGCCGCGGCTGTATCTCTGACTTGATTATAAAATGCTGTCTTTCTTCTCTTGATTTAGTTTCCTTTCATGATGGACCTGTATCATCTGTAGCCTCAAGTCCTGATTTTTTTTGTATCGTAGTGACGATAAATGGGAGGATCGATTGCTACTCTCCCAAAAACATAATCTGTAACATCTCATGCTCTTTGATATGTATTAAACCGTATGAAGAATCGGTCCATGTCTGGTTAGTTAGCACTGCTACTATTACCACTATTACCGGCACTATAATAGACTCTACTTGTCTGCCTCCCTTTTCCACGACTGGGATATGCTTTCCCCAGTCCTTAATCAATTATCGGTTGCGCGGCCTTGGTGCGGCGGCCGGCCTGGTGAGATCTCGGCGAGTCGAAGTAAATCCGAGCGGCCCGGACTCCGTTTGAAAGCATTTTGCTCAACGAAAAAGTTTCCACTTGCTTCTCCTCCCCCCACCTGCATTTGACCTGCATGACCGTTGAAGACATTTTCCCGTCGATGTTGTTCATGAATGCGTTCGCTTTTATATCTTCCGATCCTGGCTTGACAACAGAGTAATCGCTTGTTACCAACTTTTATTGGCCAACCATCACGGGAGATCCTCGAGTGACAATGACTCGAAAGAACTTGGTACAATTAAGGAATGTGCTTCTCAACTGTGGCCTCTAGCTTCGCAGCTATTATGACTGCGTACGTCTACCGAAAATTCCGGCTTCGAACCCGACTAATCCCGACTTCACTAGCCCGCTAGAACGGCGCTTTCACTGCCCAATGTCAAGTCGGACTTTGGTCTCGACAAAAAGCCACCGGTTCGGTTCAACTTCATATCTATAAATCTTGTCTCTCTCAGGCAGCATGCAGGGTATGTATAAATATCACAAGCTTGGATAAAATTGATTAGGTGCTTCATTGGTGACATCCTTTTGTACCCTCTTGGAAATGGGAATGGGGCCTCTTGTTCACACCAGCTCTTCCTTGTATCGGCGCATTCCTTCAGGTTGTGGCATTGGATCTGTTTGCATTTACACCAATATTGACTGTGCTTGACGGATCACCGACTGGACCTACGTATGCTGGCCGTGTCATCGTGGAGTTTATTATTGAAGCCGCATCAAATCAGGCTGTAAGGATATTTTCCTCATGGAGAAACCAGATCTCACCGAGGGATCCTGGGTTCAACCTATTAGCAGGGTTGAGATCAGCCCTCCCGCGATCCGCGACAGATTCATCGGACTTGATGAGCTTTGTTGGGTTGATGGTGTCATTGGTGAGTAGCTATAGCATCATTGCAGTTGCAGCTAACATGGCAAACGTAGGTTTCCGGAACATCTATGGAGACAACCATAACACCAAGGGGAGCCATAGTCAATAGCGGATCATATTTGCCGTTCACCTTGTCGTAAGTTCCCATGCATTATCGCTTTTTGTCCCCTGAATACGAGCTGGGTTCGTGTCTTTTACTTGGCCCAAACATGGCAGAACGGCATGCTACCAACTACTATTCGTCTCATTTTAACCTAGCATTTTGAGAGAATTTCAATTTATTTCATAGACCTCTATTTTCAAGACAATATGCGTCCCTGGCACAAGAATGGCATTCCGGTGTCCATCATATTAATAAGTAGGTCCACCATAACCCCGTCTACTAATGTTACCGTGAATGATTCGCTCATCTGGCCTTTTGGCTTGTCGATCCTCTGGGACGTCGCTATCTTCTGATTGTCGGATTCATCGGTGGCGTGTGCTCCATATCACATCGGGGCCTATGTCGGTGTCGCAAAGCCAAACAAAACGGGAGCGTCCGAGCCGCTGGCACAAGGCAGCAGGAGTGCCACTATGTCTCGAATACTCTTATTTCGTTTCCGGGGACATCTTCGGCTCAGTAGTTTTCTTCTATATCTGCTCGATATTTCACTTGGAACAGCACTGTATGGGTAGTCGGTGATGAGTTTTTTTTCTGCCACGTATGTGCTGCCTCAAATTGGTTTTTTTGGTTTTGGGTCAGTGCAAGATTTAATCATCCAACTAGACATTCTCATTCATGTTCCTTACAGTGTCGTTATCGCTCGCTTCACATCTCAGATGTTCGCCGCTATGAAATTTGGTATCAATATGTCGCTGATCATTTTATCTATCTTCTCCGTACGTGTAGGTTTCTCGCACTCTGTCGTCCCTCTGAGCATATGACCACTAACAATCGTCTCTTATTTCCTAAAAATACACAGTCAATTCTTCCGCACACATTGCAGATTTCACTAGAACGAATGGAGGAACTCTCTACTCCTGGAGTCGAGCCATGGATCGCACATACCGTGGTCCTGGGCCGAATCCACGATTGCCAGCAAAAAGCGAGAGGGCTCTTTGGGGAAAGCCACGCAAGATTACCCCGAGGATTAATGCTTTTCATATTCTTAGCTTTTTCTGACAACACGTCGCGATTTCTCTCCACGCTTAGCCCGATTTCTCTCCTTGCAGCCCGGCTGATCGCAGTATTCCACACATCAGATCGTCTATCATAGGCGCTCACCTTTTATCACGTTCAGCCTAGGATGTTCCTTCCCGGGTGCATGCAAAATGAAATGACTGGTGTATCTTTTCATAACTGCCTCCGATCTTTCGTGGTGTTCCCGGTCTCAGTTCCAGGCTTTCCTTCTCATATTCTCAAGAATCACTTACTTTGGCCATCGAAGATCATCTGTGCTTTTGTGGGCACCTGCCATATCAATGGCGAAATGTCACTGTTGGTCAGTATATGAAACTCTACGCTGCCTTAGCATCGGATCCTTTCGTGAAACTTCGGGCGCCTATGCCGCTTCACGCTTCTTCTCAAAAACACCCGTCTTGTGGGCCATCTGATTCTCTGCTTACTTGTGGGCTTACTGTGTCGCTTGATCTCTTTGACCTCGATTCTTTGGCAGCAAACTTTGAAGACGGTTGGAAAATACAAGTTCGCCGAATCACGAGGGCAACATCGGAGGCAATGGCCTGCTGGTCGACTTACGATAGCGCGTGATCTGAAAGCCGAATGATTATCACCGATAGCGAGCTTTGAGGGTTATATCCGTTGCCGTCTCCGAGCGAGTCGTTTAACCTTCTTCTATCCCCTCCTCTCTGTCGTCTTCCTGCACACACCACTTCCCAAGCCGACATGGCAAACGTTTTCGTACGTTCTCCCTCGCGCCATACCTCCAATGCATCGATGTGATCCGCTCACTTGAACACTTTCTTTCTTGCAGTTCGACATTAACATCAACGACAAACCCGCCGGTCGTATTGTTATTAAGTTGTACGACGACGTCGTTCCCAGAACGGCTCGCAATTTTCGCGAGCTGGCGACAGGACAACACGGCTTTGGATATGCTGGCTGTGGCTTTCACCGTATAATCCCTGGCTTCATGCTTCAGGGAGGCGATTTTACGAAAGGAACGGGTGCTGGAGGAAAGTCCATCTATGGTGAAAGATTCCCAGGTCCGAATTGGCGTTTCGTCCCTCTACAGCATGACGTCATTAAATTGGCCACTCCTGCAGACGAGAACTTTCAACTCAAGCACTCTAAACCCGGTATCCTTTCGATGGCGAACGCGGGGGAGAATACCAATGGCTCTCAGTTCTTTATCACAACGATCGCGACTACATGGCTCGACGGATCACACGTCGTCTTCGGTAAGATTTTTCTATACTTGCAGTGGCACCTTCACATATGTATGTGGCTCACATCGACAAGGCGAGGTGATCGAGAACATGGATCTCGTGAAACATGTTGAATCCCTTGGATCCGCGTCCGGGACGCCGAAGGGAAAGATCATAATCGCGAATTCTGGCACTGTCTGAACTGCTCTAGAGATTCGCGCAGTATGACAATTCTAATGCAAGCAATTGAAGTGTATTTTTATATATCGTTCTGACAGCCTGGAGCTTGACGCACGTTCAATGGGCTCCGATCCTCATTCAGGCTGGCAAGGGCTGGCGATATGAATGTCTTTGTAAGAGAAGTCACAAGGGAACGTGGGGTTGACCCCAGACGAGCTTTCTCCCCCGATCGCGAGTAAGTACACAAAAATGAAGTAATTCTCTCCTTTATCGAGTCTTTTGGGGATGTTCTAGCTACTACTTTCTAACTGTTCCATGCAAGTTCCATGCATCGCAAAAATTCGAACGAAATCAGATATTTCCGCCGGATTATGTAGTATAAATAGTATAATCGATGATGGCAAAAGTTCGGCAAATGCCGAATCTGTTAAAACAGATAACATCATCGTTGTGGATCTCCCCTCCCTCTTTTCACTCTCTCACCATGTCTAACGTATTCGTAAGTGTCGAAAAGGCCTGGATTCCCCGCGGATTGCGCCCGATCTTTTTTAAGTTCTCCGATCTTCGTTAATCGCATTTAATTTCCAGTTCGATATCACCAAAACCAAGGACGGCAAGACTGAGAACCTTGGCCGCATCGAGTTCAAGCTGTACGATGATGTGGTTCCCAAGACCGCCAGAAATTTCCGTGAACTAGCCACCGGCCAGAACGGTTATGGATACGAGGGATCTAGCTTCCATCGTGTCATTCCTCAGTTCATGCTCCAGGGAGGTGACTTCACAAAAGGCAACGGCACGGGTGGCAAATCGATCTATGGAGAGAAATTTGCCGGTACGTGATTTTTGTGGCGCTCGAGGGTTTTTTCACTCACCTTTCTGTAGATGAGAACTTCCAGCTTAAGCACACCAAGCCTGGTCTTCTGTCCATGGCCAACGCTGGAAAGAACACGAACGGCTCACAGTTCTTCATCACCACTGTTGTGACCTCTTGGCTCGATGGGGCCCACGTCGTCTTCGGTTTGTGTTCATTCTGCATTATGATTATACATTTTATTGATCTTCTAATTCAGGTGAAGTCGTCAAAGGCATGGATGTTGTGAAGGCCATCGAGAAGCTCGGATCTGCTTCTGGCAAAACCTCAGGTGTCATCACGATCGCAAAGTCTGGCACCGTTTAATGACCTTTTGAAGTTAAATATGGAAAACTATTACATAGCGAAGTTGTTGTAAAATACATACGATAAGAAGTCAAACCTGTATATAACCTGCGATGTTGATGGCGTCTTATCGCCAAAGATAAGATCCTCAGGGCGTCGGGTTGCAAAGGTCTGAACTTTAACTTCTCTCGTGGTCACATACATTTCATGATCCACGATCATGATGAAGTTGGACGAGAGACTGACCGACTACTGGGTGGATCTTCGGAGCCATGTCAAAGGACTCCAATCGTAACGAAGGACTTTGCTCCAACATCACGGCTGAACGTTCCCAGGAATCCCCTTGACGGATCCGCAATACATAGAGATGAAGGAAATGGTGAGTTGTCGATGAAGGTTCTTAATATCACTACATGTTGACACTTTCAATCAGTTAGCCAAGTCGGAGAGTCGTTCGATAATGTACCCCGTGTCAATAGGCAGTTAGGTGAATCCCAGTCGCACAGAGGATTGAATACATCGTACAATGTTTGGCAGGCCTTTTCAGCGTCGTATTTCTCATCTTCAACCGGGTCATTGGAACTGGGTCAGTTGCGCGTCTCCACAACTGCTTGCTGGGATAACTTTGGATGACATGAATACAGGATATACGCGACACCGAGCGTAATTTTACGCTCCTCCGGTAGCGTCGGTGTGGCCTTACTCATGTGGCTAGCTGGAGCCCTTATCGCCGCGGCAGGAACCACAGTCTACATCGAGCTTGGGACCGTAAGTTCAACCCTTCTCAACTTAGATATGTACGTTGACAGCATGGGCCAGGGCCTCCCACGAAGCGGTGGTGAAAAGAACTATCTCGAGTTCATGTACCGTCGACCGAAGTTCCTGATGACATGCGCTTTTTCTGTCTACGCCTTGATCACTGTGTGTATTTCACTGACTCCTCATATTCTGAGGCTTACCAGGTATGGCGCGCAGGGCTCTGCGGCAGCCAACAGTGTGGTTTTTGGTGAATGTCAGTGAAAATTTGTCAGTCATAATACTTCAAGCCTGTTTTTATCATCCTTTCTGTCTCAGATGTCATCCACTCTTTAGCACTAACCCCTTCCCGGTATAACACTCGTTTCGTGGCCTTTCTCTGCTTGACATTCTGCCTTCTTGTACATGGTACCACCAAGAAGGCGGGGCTCCGCTTACAGAATACGTTGGGGTTCTCAAAGCTCATCATTTTGTGTGCGATTGCTCTGTCTGGCATCTGCTGCCTCGCCGGTGTCCCTGGCTTCACGGTACGAGATGGGTACGAACGCCCGAGGAATTTCGAATGGAACAACATGTGGGAGGGGAGCGGGACAGGCGCGAATGCATTCGTGACCGGTCTGTATAACGTGATTTGGTGGGTCTCGTAAAGATCACTACGACGTATTGAACTCACTCTCATCTCTTGCAGGTCTTTCATTGGATATTCCAATGCGAATTACGCATTGTCTGAGGTGCGAGACCCTATACGGACAATCAAACGCGCAGCACCTCTGGCAATGCTGTTCGTGACGACTGTCTATATGTTCGTGAACATCGCATACTTTGCTGCCGTGTCAAAGGCCGATATACTTGGCAGTCGTAGAATAGTTGCGTACGTATCGCATTTTTGCTCTTGAGAGCCTTGTTTGAGATTTTCTTCCCAGCGCACTTTTCTTTCGTAACTTGTACGGCCCTATGACGGAGAAGGTTGAATCTCAACGTTCACTTTTTCATGAGCTATTTCGCTAACTCTTCTGTCAATACCAGGCACTCAGCGTCTTCATCTCGTTATCAGTACTCGGCAACCTGCTTGCAGGTCAGTTCTCCCAAGGTCGAGGTATACTCAATGTTCCTCATAAACTGGGTTCCCTGCTCACCGGTTTTCTTAAAGTTGTTCAAGAACTGGGACGCGAAGGCATCCTCCCATATCCATCGTTCTTTGCAAGCAACAAACCGTTCGGCGCACCATTAGCCGGGTTATTCACCCAATACCTCGTCTCCTGTACGTTCATGTTGGCCCCTCCACCAGGTGACGCCTACCTCTTCATGATCAGCTGTACGTCCCCACCCTCCGCGTTCTCCTTTTCGCCTACTGAGATATCATGCTCGGTAGTATCATCCTACTCTCTCGCGATTATCAACACCCTTGTCTCATTCGGCCTGCTTCTGCTGTACACACGGTCCTATAGCGAATGGGATTGGAATCCCCCATTCCGCGCCCCGAAAACCATCATTGTGCTGTTCTTCCTTTCGAACATGTTCCTCGTGGTCGTCCCACTTATTCCACCAAGCCATGGATCGCGGGTCTATGAGCATCTCCCGTACTGGGTAAGCATTTTTACCCGTCTAATCACTTTCTCCTCCACACTGATGCAATACCCTCTCCTCCTCCATTGGAAACCCTCACCCAATCTACTGCAGCTGCATGTCTTCGTTGCGTATCTGGTATCGCTGATCGGAGTGGCATATTGGTATGCCAGGTGCATCTGGCTTCCAAGGAAGTACGGGTATAAGCTTGAGCGCGAGTGGACACTGCAGGAAGATGGCATACCCCGATATGTGTTTCATCATGTTGAGAATGTATCGCCGAATTCAAACTGATTGGGTTTGGACGTGGTGGCACATGGGATGGGCGAATCTTCGTTGTAGGTACTAGTGTTCCGAGGTATTGCAGTTCGCCGCCTTCAGCTGACATTCCGCGTGGCTAGTGCTTCCAGTACATGGATACTACGATTAGACAATGAACGCGGCACACAGAAGCCATCCTGGGCACAAGCATTAAGCCACTTGTAAAATTAGATGCCGGTGTCAATTGGCGTTTCTGGTTCCGTTTGCTAGATCTTGAGGTACGCCGAGGTAGTATTGTCAAATGATACGTGTTTTTTTTCATTGTCGTTGGCAAGCTTGACACCGGGAATATGGTTTCTCTGGTGGTGTACTTTAGATCTCGTAGATCTCGTAGTTCACCCTGCGCCCCCTATCGGTGGAAGTTGATAGCATGTTTCGAAAATAGACCGAATTGTCCGGAAAACCATGCCGGTCCTCAACTTCTGTACAATACGTCTGCAAGATTGTCAGATGGGTTGTCATGCGACAAAATTTCCGTCTCTCTTTCTAGAGTTAGTTGGACATGCACAGGTGATTTTCCGCTTCGTGTACTATTAAAATATCTGGCCACCGGTTTATCGGGTACATATAGTAGTCCAGACTAGTCCTTGGCTTTATGATTATTATCTGTGGACGACATCGGACATGTCTTTTAAAACGCTTTGTGTATGTCTCTGTCCGTTCTCATACGGGTATCGAGAGAAGCACCGTTGCCGATCATTAACGATTGCAAAATAATATCCATTGAAGGGCCTGATACAACCCCACTGACTGGGCTCGCCACTCCGGAGCAGAGCGAAATTCCCATGGCCTTGCATAACTCGGAGGGCATGTGTTAGACGCGCATTGAATTACTGCACACCGTCAATGCCGGTCAACTCCAGAACGGTGTGATGCGCACATGTACTACCCACCAGCACTCGAGGCACCAGAGTCGGCTTTCTTCGGGTGCTTCTTCGCCAACTGCCTCTCCATCTCTTCAAACGCGCTCAAGATCGCCTCCTTCCGGCCCCCGTTGCCCTGGGTATTAGCGTCCGCGCTCAAAGTTAGAGGCCATTCTGAAACGGGTATATCTAAGGCGACGAGTGAGGTGCGCAGGACGCCGACGGACTTGCGGTAAGCATCTAGTGATTCCTCGTATAAATCGTATACGCAGATTGCACAGTTGGACATGCAGCACTCTGCACCATGTAAATAAACCTCAGTTTAAAGCCACGACAAGTATTGAACTCACCATCGTCCGCTGGGGGTCGAGGTTCCTTGGGTACTTCGAATCCTCGGAACGTCTCGGCGTGTGCTTGTGGCGACAGCGCAGTCTTTGGAATGAATCGCGGGGTTGACAATTCATTTATATCCTTCACCAGCTCTTCCTTTTCTGTTAACGACTTTTCCAGACGCCGATAACGTTCTGTGAGATTCTGACCACCACGAAATGCATGCCTCGATCGTTCTTGTATGAAATTCCGCGCTATCCCAGGATATCTGGGCCGCAAGTGTAATAGTCTGTGTGCCCGACAGGATAGCATCTAAACATGACGTTTTCCTGTGAATTCTGAGTGACTGAATGTGGTGGTCGTGGTGAGAGTTCGACGCTGGAGGATTTGTAAGCTTTCACTGGTGACTGCACCGATGCTCCCACTACGTTCATCCATGTTTACGACATTCTCCAGCAACCACAGGCTTAAGCTCGCGCGGTGAGAAACGTCGAGAAGAAAAAGACCCGTCTAGAGGTCCATGGCATGTTTCAGAACTGTTCAGCGTGACCCACTGGGCCCAAGGGCCATTGGCCAAGCTGGTCACGATACGCCGCAGTCAAACATGCGCATGCTGCGCATTTCTGATTAGCACCATTCCTGCGTCCGGTATATAAACTGCCAGAGCAACAGGTAAGAGTTCACATACGCCTCGGATTTAAAGTACGTGCGTTTGATTCTCGACGATACCCAGCATCCAGAATTTTTGTACGATGATCATTGTGGCCGAAGACCTTGACGCCAAAAGCGCAGAAGCTAAAGCGACTGCACGAGTCGGCGACACACCGTCGGTTTGTACAGATCAATTTGAACCTTTACAACCCATGGGATGAAACCAATCTCACAGGATGATCCACCTCCTACGTACACCGCTTTGACGCAGCCTGCACCTACCGGTGGCCAGTCGTCTGCACAACCACTTCAACCGCAGCCGTCGATCAAACCTAGCAATTTTGTATCGATATCGCGGGACAATTTCGCTGTGAAAGGCACTTGGTACCTTGATCCGGCACTTACAATACCAGCTTCGCTCCTTCCCCCACTCGTTGGCGACGATACGGAGGATACACGAAGGAATTTCAATCTAAAGACGACCAACGGCCAGATCGATGCAGACATCACTATTGCGCCTTATGACCCCAGTACCGACTCGAAGAAAGTTGGACAAAGGCGAACGACTATTTACGCCAGGTCGTCTAATGGATCTGTTACATTGAAACTGGTACGTTTGTGCAATCCCGGTAACCCGTATGTCTCAGTGCTCACACCACCGTCAGCGCGACCACCAAGCACCACGACGCCCCTTCTACGTCAACGCCCTCTCCTACAATGGGCAAATCTCTCTCTATCTCCCCCGTTCCTTCCACGGCCTCATCATGATCAAAACGCACAATGGGTCGATCAAGTTCTCCACGGAGGCGTCGGCACAGCTGACGACTTTCAGCGACGTCGATAAGACTCGGCGGTGCTTCATTGGAGACTACTCGGAAATGGCGGATAATGAGGAGTGGAGGGGGGACGAGGTTGTGGCGGAGAGCAACAATGGATCGGTGAAGATACAATATGTTGATGAGTTGGGTGAGACCGTGAAGAGTAAGTCGGGGTTCTTTGGAAAGCTCTTTGGATTTTAAGAATATTTGAAGGAAGGAATGAAAGAAAAATGTGTGTAATTTTCTTGACGACATCCATATCTGTGCACTCAGTACTCCAGTACGGTGTTGTAATGTACATATCTTCTCTTTCAATTGCGTCTCATTGTTGTGGATGCTTATGGGTACCGTCGCTCAGCCAGTTATTACTCGTCAGGTTGATTGGAGAGTGCATCGATTATGCGGACGTGCGAGACTGCTAGATGCCATGAGGAGATGTGAATTTGCCACTCGCTTGTATGCGAGATTCTTTGAGAGAGGTACAATGCTCAGAGTCCGTCCAGCCCCTGGTATTACACGAAAGTTACACTCAGTCCAACTTAAGTCAGCCAGTTGTCGGCAGCAGTGGCCCAGGGAAAAAGGGGGGCCAGGCGGCCCGACATTTAATTGCTATTTGTCTTCGACACGAAGGCCAAACAGGCCGACCTTTGCCTTGTCAATTTGAATGTATTCCGTTTCCGTCACATCCTCGGACAACTGCACACTTCGTGCTAGATTACTTTTGTCTCTGCATTCAATATTCAGTTTGCTCTTCAAAGCGCATGCTCTGGACTTCCTCTCGCTCGTGAAACTCATGCTTGACCAGCACTGTTCCTTTTTCAGTAAGTCATTCTCTTGTCATCCCAACATCAAGCACCATGCTTCAAAAAACACCTTGAATTGCTTGTTCCTACGTACTCCCGCCTCGGGTGACGAATGTATTTCTTTTTCTATTCTTGATTTCTGAATAGCAGTGTGACTGACTTGTCGTCTTTCAGAGCTGGCATAGAATTTTCACGAAAACACCTAGTACCGCCGTGTTTGACATAATTATTGCAAGTCATACTTCATCGTATCCAAAGGTTTTCGCGGTTATCGAACTGAGATGCGCGTCGTTACGCTGCGGAGCTATCCAGATAGGTATTGTCTCGACTCAGCGTGTCACACAAGGATTCCTTTCTTCTCCCACGCAAATACACGCGTCAAACTCAGTCTGCATCCCTATTTCACGGAAGCAATGCCCAATACCTCAAAACCTACTTTTTACTTTCCCTGGAACTGACTTTTGACTCCCATCGACTCCATGTGATCGCTTCTGATGACTAATGCACCTCTCCTGATGCCCTCCGTCCCAACGACTGCCATACAAATAAAGCCCAATCTGTTCATAGGCGACTGCGAATTCGACCTCAAGACGATGTCTAACCAAGCGACAGAGGAAGCCATGCTCAAGGCCAATAGGCTGGCGGCGGAGCATGGTATTGATCTATCGAAGCTCCCGGAGGGCATCGACATGTCGGCAGACTCGATCACGGCTAACGTGCATGCAATGAACTCGTTTTGTTAGTCGTTGGTTGGTATTTGGTTCGACGGAAGCTGATCTGGGAATATGCTGTAGGTCCCGATGAGAGAACGAAGTTTGTGTTTAAGAGTTTGGTGGGTTTCGATGCGGCTTTTCTCAGATGACGTTAACGTCTGATCGTTTGCGTAGGTTGACCACTTGCATGATTTTGTTCGGGAAACTTCGCTTACGAGTGAGGAGTGGATGTATGTTTACGGCTGCATGCACAATCACATCTCACCGAACGCTTACAGGAATGCGATTCAGTTCTTAACTCAGACGGGGAAGAAGTCTTCGGACATCCGCCAAGGTACTCATCTGTATTGCTGAAGACTCGAGTCTTGTCTGACCATTGACGGCAGAGTTCATCCTCCTCTCCGATGCCCTCGGTGTGTCGACACTGGTGGATACGATCAACAATGCCAAACCACCTACAGCAACTGAGGCGACTGTGCTTGGGCCGTTCTATACTGAAGACGCTCTCGAAGGTACACCTCATCGTCATGTTCCTTTAATTTTT
The DNA here is from genome assembly GCA_018851835.1 of Hypsizygus ulmarius. Taxonomy (NCBI): domain Eukaryota; kingdom Fungi; phylum Basidiomycota; class Agaricomycetes; order Agaricales; family Lyophyllaceae; genus Hypsizygus; species Hypsizygus ulmarius. The sequence continues at coordinate 23,090 of JABCKG010000081.1, read as the reverse complement.
TTTGCTCATTCTCGAATACCCAGTCGCCAATGGGGAATCGATTGCCTCTGAGGGCAAGGGTGACTACATGTTCGTCGAAGGCCACGTGCTCGACACGGAAGGCAACCCAATAGCTGGGGCGATTATCGATACCTGGGAGACAGATGGACATGGACTGTATGATACGCAGGTGCTTCATCACCCAATTTTGCCAAGTGGAGCTGACCATTGAAGTTATGCGTGATTAGTACGTGAACAGGGAAAAGCCCGATTGTCGCGGCAGATTGTTCTCTAGCGCGGACGGGTCGTATTCGTTCCGGGCTGTCGTGTGTGTACTTTGGCACTAGTATTCGTTCTTTACAGTGGTTCTGAGCTCTATATGGTCGCTATGTTAGTCCGGTTCCTTATCCCGTTCCAAGCGACGGACCTGTTGGTGGTTTATTGAAAACCTTGGGACGGCATGTATTTAGGCCTGCACACCTTCATATCATGATTCAGGTTCGTGTTATTTGCCGGGCTACATGGCGCAGAGAACACGGGAACTGACATCGAATGGTTCGTTGTTATAGGCACCTGGATTCGAGAAACTCACGACAGCACTTTATATGGAAGGCGATCCGTACTTGATGAGTGACGCCGTGTTCGGAGTACGGAGGTCCTTGATTGTTGTATGTCCCTCATCCAACGGGTATCTTCCTGCATGAATGCTTCTATCTCTTTCGTAGAAACCTAAGCTTGTGGATGATAAGGCCATCACGAAGGCCCGAGGATTCAAAGTGGACAAGCCCCATGCGTACCTGAAGCGAGACTTCGTGCTTGCGACACCGGAAGAAGGTGCGGAAGCGAGGAGGGCGAGGAGGATTGCTGCTTCCTCTACTGCTGAGGTGTGATTACAGGTTTTGTGAATATTCAAATGTTTGTGTTATGCCCATTCAATGTACTTATATGTACTATCAAGAATTGCTTTCTTCTCGTAGGCAGTCATATTAGCTACTCTCTTGCGATAGCATTGATAAGCACAGTGGCGAGAACTATGGAGGTGGGTTGATTCTATAATTACACCAGTGCATCGATGGTCTAATTCAGACATAGGCCTTTACTCTGCTTGATTCTAAGCTTGAGACTTGAGAGATCTTACGATGCTTTTGTAAGGCAACATTAGCGTCCGACTTACTGTCCCCTCCCAAGAAAGATTGATTTTCCGAGGAGCTTCCGACCTCTTTCCGACATTCATTCGGGCCGGGTAGGTCAATGCCCATAATTGACGCACGAACAGGACGCAGCCAATGATCCAGAGCCCACCTTCAAAAGTGAAATGCACAACGCGAACCTTAAGCTCCCAAAAGATTTTCTCTTCGGTTACGCCACAGGTGAGACTGACTGATCACTGTTTGACGGTTCCGCGCTGATCCTGCCATGACTGAACAACAGCGAGCTACCAGATTGAAGGCTCCCCCTTGGCGTCCAACCGTGGCCCATCCATCTGGGACACCTTCACGCACAAGCATCCGTCGCCGATTTCAGATGGGTCCTCTGGTGATCGTGCGACAGACTCCTTCCGGCGCTGGAAATCTGACATCACGCTAATGAAGTCGTACGGCGTTACTGCATATCGGTTCTCCATTTCGTGGTCGAGGATTATACCGAAGGGTGGCAGAGAGGATGACGTGAATCCAGAGGGGATACAATTTTATGGAGAGCTTATTGAGGAGTTAGTACGGGTGGGAATTACGCCTTGTGTTGTGAGTGATTCACGTTGTAGTGTTAGATCGATAATGGGAAGAGCTGAGATTCATCGTGCGTATGTTGCTAGACGCTGTACCATTGGGACCTCCCCCAAGCCCTCCATGACCGATACGGAGGGTGGCTGAATCGCGAGATCATTGATGACTTCGTCCATTATGCGAAGGTAAAGAAATGAATATGTCCTCAGGTAACTTTTCAATTTACGTCCAGATTCATATTGCAGACATGTTTCGCTGCATTTGGACACCTCGTAAAGCACTGGTATGTCCGCAACCCGGCACGACAGCCAATGCCGCCTTGACTTCACAATCTACGTATACTGCAGGATCACACATAATGAGCCATGGTGCATCTCCGTTCTAGGATACGGCCATGGTGTCTTTGCACCCGGCCGTTCAAGCAACCGCGACCGATCACTGGAGGGTGACTCAAGCACGGAGCCATGGATGTACGTCTGTCCCACAACGAGGACTCCATTTGGCGTCACTGATTATGGTTTATGATGGTGTTCGTGCTAATAGCGTCGCACACAACCTTATTCTTTCGCATGCTTATGTTGCGAAACTTTATCGTGAAGAATTTCAACCCGCACAGGGAGGTGTGATCGGAATTACATTGGATTGTGTGTGGTATATGCCATTTGATAGCGAGAGCGCAGAATGTTGGTCATGAGCTTCGGTCCGCGATTTCATGCAAGACAGCTTAACTCTCCATTTCTCTTTAGGTATTGAGGCGGCACAGCGGACGCTGGATACTAGACTTGGTGAGAGAACCTCGCAAGGAGCACTATCGACCCGTTATATATTTTTACATTTTGTGTTGCCTCAATGCTTAGGATGGTTCGCTGTATGTGGTCATCATTCATTCAATACCTCGGTGTCAACAGGTTGACCGCGAACTTACAGGACCCCATATACAAGGGACATTATCCTGCTTCACTCGTCTCTTCTCTCGGTGACCGTCTGCCGAAATTCACTTCGGCGGAAATCGCTATTGTACATGGTTCGTCTGACTTTTTCGGACTGAACACTTACACTAGCAATCTTGTTAGTAAGTCCTTCTCGCCTACGTTGTACATATGATACCGATCTAATAACACTGGTCATGGTCATTAGAACCTGGCGGTACTGATGAATTCAATGGCAAAGTGAATACTGGATTCATCAGACCGGACGGTACGCAATTGGGCACTCAGGGTATGCTGGTAGAAGCCGGACTTCAGACAATTGGCTAACGCTTTGTGTTAAACTTGTAGCACAGGTTCCCTGGCTTCAGAGCCGTGAGTTTTCTTGCAAATTTCTTTGAATCACGGACTTACGAGTTACCAATAATATTTTAGATCCGCCTGGTTTCAGAGCAGTTCGTCCTTTCCATAGGCTGCCCGGCATCTCTTATAATTGACCTCAACATACATACTCTCTAACAAAGCTTTTGAACTACTTGTGGAAGGCAAGTTGACTTAGAGATCATTAGACTTACTCCGGTCTTATTTCTACCTCAAGACATACAAGAAACCGGTCTAGTGAGCATTGTAACATTTTGTTCGGCGGTAACATTTGAAACGATAAAACGCTTCTTCCAGCGTTACAGAAAATGGGTTTGCAGTCATAGACGAAACCAAGCTCAAGGCAGCTGAAGCTGTTAACGACACGGATAGAGTCAAATATTACCGTGGGTACACCCAGGCACTGTTGGAAGCTATCAACATCGATGGCGTAGACATTAAATCTTACTTTGCATGGAGTAAGTTCTCATACGTTTCGTTCCTAGACAAGAAAATGCGAGGCGCTCACCGACATTTTTACCTCCCAAGGTCTTTTAGACAATTTCGAGTGGGCAGAGGGATACCAGGTCCGATTCGGCGTGACATATGTCGATTTTGAAACGCAGGAACGGACACCGAAGGAGTCTTCAAGGTTCTTGAAGAAGGTGAGTCTGATCATTTCCGGTGAGAGTGTCTACGAGCTTTGATATGGACACTCTTCTCTTGTGCGTGATTTTATAGTGGTTTGAGGAACATAGCATTTAATGATTTGATTCCGATCCATGCAGTCTTCCTGTATCTATACCCACCTGCATCATATCAACTGAGATCCAGTGAGTGAGTTTCTTTCTGATTGGAAAACAATAACACGGAAGGCCCATCATCCAAGTTGCAGAGCTTTGTTTTTAAGCACCGCAGAAGAATTTATGAACTTGAAGGTTGACTATACTCAAGCAGACAAAGCCACAACTAGCAGTAATTGGCGAAGCATATGATCGATGTAACAATCAATATTTGTATATGCTAGAGCGAAGTAGTTCCTTTCATGTTGTGAATTACCAGTTCCCAAACTTCCTGCGGCGAGTTATGTATGTTGCTTGTTCAAATACTAACATTTAGGAAGCCACATGCGTGAGTCATGTCTGCAAGCTTAAGGGTTTTCTGGTGATAATTTCAAGTTAGTTACTGGCAGATATGCACAAACATGCCTGACTTTGGCACGCAGGACGGGACATCATGAGCAGCGCCTTCCGAGTCGAAGACAGGAAGATTTTAAATATCATAAGTCCATGGTAATATATAGGCTGATCGAAGATCTCAAATCTACCCAGAGTAAGTTGTAAATTTGAAGACTGAAGTAAGAGGCTGTGAGAGGTACGACTCTGAAGCCTGATTTCGTCGGGATGTTACGCACACGATCATTATCATGAGGGAAACCTTGTATTTCTCCAGATTCATCAATCCCCGCTACGACTTCGTTGTCGTTGGAGGTGCGTGTCCGTATTATACCTGTATAGACCAATAATGTCTTACTTCCCACCGCAACCCAGGTGGAACGGCGGGCAATGTTCTTGCGAACCGCCTTACAGAGAACCCCAAATACAAGGTTCTTCTCCTGGAAGCGGGTCCGACGTATGTCTCCAGGCGTCCATCTACGTGCAGAACCTTTCTGACTTGACCGGTTGTAGTGAGGATGGCGTTGTCGCCGCCACGATCCCCTTTCTTGGTGGTACCCTCACACCTAACACGCCCTACGATTGGAACTACACAACGGTTCCACAAGTCGGCTTGGGCGGACGGTCTATCCCATATCCTCGCGGACGCATGTTGGGCGGCTGCAGCTCTGTCAGTATGTACAACCCCTGAGCCGACATTTATTGTGCTACTAAATTACTCACGGTGATCTTTCTCCAGATTATCTGATCTACACCAAAGGCGCTGCAGAGGATTTCGATAAATACGCCAAGATCACGGGAGATAAGGGCTGGTCGTGGAAGGGCCTCCAGCCGTATATTAAGAAAAACGAGAAGTGGACAGTGCCTGTTGATGGCCACAACATCACCGGCCAATTCGATCCCCAGGTGCATAGTTTCAGGGGGATTACGGCCGTCAGTCTATCAGGAAGCCCAACACCCATCGATGGACGGGTCATCAAGGCGACTACGCAGCTTGGTTCTGACTTCAAGTTCAACCTCGACATGAATTCCGGAAGCCCACTAGGCATCGGTGCGTGCTGTTTGTGCCCTGCATTGGGATGTGGCCTGAGTTAATGGATGATCCGCACTCATATTCCAGGTTGGATCCAGAACACAGTCGATGGCTCGAAGCGCAGCAGCTCAGCCACTTCCTATCTGGCGTCGAATTACCGGAATCGGCCAAACCTTCATATATTGATGGGTGCACATGTTTCCCGCCTCATCCAGACCGGCAAGGACAAAAGACTACCGGCCTTTCGTGCTGTGGAATTCCGCACAAGTCCCACAGGTATGCGTAACCCTCCATCCAAAAGTTCAGCATGGCGCTGATGATGAAATCAGGACCTGCACAGAGCGTGACTGCCACCAAGGAGGTCATCTTGTCAGCTGGCGCAGTTGGTTCACCCCACATCCTCCTCAATTCTGGCATAGGAAATGCAAACTCCCTGAAGGCAGTTGGCGTTCAGTCCCTCGTCAACCTCCCTGATGTCGGTGAAAATCTCGGTGACCATTCTTTCATTGCCAACCCATGGCTTGTGAACTCCGTATGTCTACATTCCGCTTTCTGTTTAAGTTTTAGCTTCAACGATGGTTGCAGACCGATACGTTTGAACCTTTCCTGCGCGACCCCGCTGTTCAGAACGAGCAAGTGGCGAAATGGTTTACTACGGGTCTGGGCCCGCTTGTCACCATCTTCCATCCGACAGGGACAGCGGCGATGTCGGCGAAGGGTTCAAGTAAGGGTGTGACGGATCCGGATTTGAAGGTGAAGAAGATCGCAGGGGTCAGGGTGGTTGATGCATCAGTGTTCGTGAGTGTGCTCCTTTGCTTGCTTTGGGATTGGTTAGCTCAAGTTGTGTGCTCTGTAGCCTTTCGTGCCTAGTGCGCACCTTCAAGCGCCAGTCTATGCCTTTGCTGAGAGGGCGTCCGACCTCATCAAATCAAGTTATTAGGAGCTTTGACCGATTCATAGCTTGACGGTTTCTATTGCTCTCAGTTAAAGTCACGATGGGCTACCCGTTCAGCCCGGATAATCCTTATGGACCACTTATAATTATTCGCACTTTGACTGGATTATTCTGTGTAACCACGCTCCTTCTATCTCTAGTTATACTTATTGGTTTACTTGCATCCCGTACTTGCACTTCGCGCTATTCAATTTATTTCATTCTACTAATCGTACGTTGAGTAGCATATGAAGCTCTCGTGGAATCATGGTTAATTTGCCCATAGATAATAATCTTACAAGAGCCTATGAGCGCAGCCGAGTTCTGAACTCCAACCAAGAAAACTCTGCCGGACTTGAATTCGAAGTGGAAGATATTCGAGGTGCTGTTGACTTCCGACGAACCTCCCTTTCTAAGTCATCTTCTAGCACAAGACAAACAAGCTCGAGAAGGAGCATCGTGTTTGAACGCAAAGATTTGATAGGCTTCTGATGAAAATGAGAGGCACGAGCGTCCAACCCCATGGGAGGTCAAGACCTTCCGACGAATTCCTGTTCCGTCAATACGAATATCCCGAGGTACGAAAGTTGAATATAGTAAGTCGAAGGCCGACTTTGGAGACTATCCTTTTGCGAGTGCTTCAGAAGTCAAGGTATTAGGCATTAGAACTAGCAAGGAGGGTTGCTTTCGCCGTCTCCCTCTTTACCATCATCTCAGTCGCTAGTCTCTGGCCTGCTTGCACCCACTCCTCTCTATCCCGTGCCTCTCTCGCTGCAACAACTTCTTTCATCGTAGACACATCCCTCCTGACTTTTCCCTCACGCGCCCGTCCCCTTCTTTTATTCAAGTGTGACCAGTCCTCCCCCACGCCGACCTCTGTGCCGAAAGTTTTTCGTGTGGGTTTAGGCTTCAGAGGCGGCGGCAGCGTACTCGGATCGATGGGCTGCCATGTCCATACGGTAACGGGTGCGGGAGGAGCTGCGGGCGAGGCGTGTGAGGTTTCCTTCTTGCCCTTTCCTTTGCCCTCTGGGGTGTGTGCTATGCTGGCTGGGTTGAAAGGAATCCGCTTCGCCCGCATCATTTTTATTTCTCTACACCCTTCTAGAACGGGCAAAATGGACCTTTTCAGGAACCTATACATAAGTAGAAATTATCAGAGTTGATACATAGGAAGAAGGCAGTGTGGTACTCACTTGACCGACCGAATCGGGTGCTCGGGATTTGGGGGATCGACCATTATCTTTATTTGGTTTCCTTTCTTGTCATAGACTGGTTTCCGAGTCTTGATTTCTGGTTTATAGTCCGGAGGAGGTGGCTGCTTAATTGCGAGCTTAAACAGCTCACCAGTCGTCCAGCCGGTCTCGGAAGGGTTCGTTGCTATAACGTTGCGAATTATCTTGAGACCCTCGCGCAGAGCCAGTTGATTCTGCACCCCAAACCGAGGAAGAGAAGCCATCGCGTCGGAGCCGCGTAGAACACTTGTGAAATTGTGCTTGCAAACTTCAAAACGGTCGAAAGTGGGTCGAAAAAGTAGCCTCTGTTGTTTGGTCAAGCTCTAGAAGCCAAATACTCACGTAAGCAGTATTCCATTGTGCTCAAAGTTGTGCTCGTTATTCGACTGCCACCATTAACTCCCCTTGTATCTACATTCAAATCGACAATATGGGACCTCCAAATCGCAATTCGCGTATATTACCAGGACAAAGTGATTCTGAGCAGCCACAACCACCGGTTGCACAGCGTCCGCCAGACCAACCCCCAAAACCACCACCGAAACTTGGCATGACGCCGGCGTCAAGATACCAGCATAATCTCAAAGTATTGCGGAGACGAGATCCTTCAATACTCTCCATTTTTGACCAATTCAGCCATGTTTGTCTCTACCACCACAATGGGACGAAGTGGGAAAAGCAAGGCTACGAGGGAAGTATGTTCCTTTACGAACGGTGAGTATTTTCTGTTTTGTTTCATGTTTTGTTTGCGACCGTCCAGCGACTATGACCCTTTTTAACCATAGCGTGTGGTTGCTAAAATCCTCTCCTGTAGGGAATCTTACCCGCCTTATGGATTTTACATTCTCAATCGTATGGGAATGGACGACCACATTCAACGCCTCTATCCAGAAGATACAATTGGCGCCCACGGAAGCTATGTTTTAATCCGATCATACCCAGAATTCACAGACCGGAGATTGGCTGTTGCACGCTCATCCCCATCACAAGAGATACCACACAAGTTCTCGGACGTCTATGCTATCCCTGACGTCGAGAAGTTAACGGCGGCACAGAAGGGGGAAGCACAGACTATTGGTCTTTGGATGTTTGCGACGGATGCGAGAGAACCTTTGATTGATGTATTCACACGGTGAGTGAGGGTGTCTCTTCCAGCCACCCACTTTTTTAACAGCTACTTCACGACGCAGGCTACATTCGTACATCAAAAAGAATCTGCCATATCCACAAGAATTTCGGTATGGTCCGGATAGACCACCTCCCTCCAACCCTCCTTCACGCGCCGCAATATTGGCGGCCCTTCCAACTGGTGACTTGTCCCATTCGCTATGTTTTTCACTTCCTCCTTTGACAGTTTCTGCTGTATAGTTAGTGGCACCTCCCAGATCTTGGTCCCAAAAAACCCTTCACAGTCCGACCGCGGCCAATTTCAGGCCAACCATCCTTCACAAGCGCCTTCAATTGGAGGCGGAGGCACTTCTTCTGAACTCGACAAGCTTTTCGCTAAAATCGAGCCCACTCCAGTTCTTTCTTCCGCGATCGTTGCCTCTACCGGCATTTCACAGCAAAAACGAGGACAATTGCCCTATTCCACCTCAAAGATGACCGTCGAATCGCTTTTCGCAGCTCTCGGAGGCAACGACCTGACGCAAACAGCCGATCATCGCCCGTCATCCACGACATCCCTTCCCACAGCTTCGTCAGCCTCCACCTCTACTGGACTCAGTCTCCTCGACTCCATATTCGCTTCGGCCGACCTAAGCTCCCGACCAGCGACCACCCAACCCACCCCCAGCACGAGTAACGACACTATAATCTACTCTCCCACGCCAACCACCACCGCACTCCCGCTGCCCCAGGTCCTCAGCCAAGACGTCATCTCTACGCTTCTCGGTTTAGCCCCCTCCCGCACCGCATCCGCCGCTTCAACAGCCTACAGCACCAGTGCTCAGTCACACCCGAGCTCACGCGAGGGCGACAACGAGGACGAAAGCCACGCCGGCTCGGATGGATATTCAGAATCGAGCACCGTCCTGGATATGGAGGCCGAGTATGACGAAGTTCTGCAGTCCGCAGGTGCCAGTGCGGGGAGGCCTCTCCTCGCCGACGGTAACGGAAGTAATGGCTGCCTTGGGACGGGCGGGGAGCATGGTGGGCGGATCCACGGTGACGTGACGCCGCGTGCACCGTTGAATGGGTTTGCCACGCCGCCGTTCGCTGCTGCTGCTGCTGCACGCCTAGCACGGTTCCCCAGTACCACGTCCCTTCCTGCCACGATAGAGCAGTCATATTCGACGTCGACCGTGACGGGCCCGTCATCCCGGACACACTCACAGCCACAAGCGCAGATTAACGCTCGCGCGTTGGTGCCGTTTGAGCCGGATTCGGAGCTGTGGCCGTACCCTCGTTCCGGCGAGAATGCCGGAAATAACGACGGGGAGGACGAGAATGCGGAAGAGGACGAGGAGATTATCGAGCTGGATTTTGCGGACACGCGCGCACTGAGTGATCTTGCTGCTTTCGAGAGGATGTTGCGGAATGGGCATGGGCATGGGAACGAGAACGGGAACGGGAGACATGCGCGTGGATCGAGTGCGAGCAGTGGCGATGGAATTGGGTTGGGAGTGAATGGGAATGGGAATAGGCGGGTGAAGGAAAAGCCAAACAGGAGGAAGAAGGGGAAGAGGGAGAGGGCGGCGGAGCAGATGAGGGTGAGGGCGGAGATTGAGAATAGCTGGGATGTGCCTGCGCCTTTGTCGGCTGGTTCGTCTTTTGCTGCTGGGGAATTCAGCGATAGCGACGGGATGCCGGAGCCTGCGTCGCCGTCGCCGTGTCCGTCTCCTATAATGGGTGACACTCCGCGTGCTCTGGACGTGGTGCAGAGAACGCCGGCGCAGGCGCAGAACGGTGTTGTTCGGCCGGTCAGGCCAGCAAAGGAGAAGACGAGGGAGGATGTGGTTAGGGAGAGCGTTGTGGCGGCCGTTGTTGCAAAGAAGCCTGATGTGCCAACCATGGAGAGGAACGAGTTTGTCAGGGAGGTGTTGACGTTGATTCACGTACGTTTCCCTTTGTCCTTTTCTCGCAAGTTTTCTGACGTTGCTATCTCAGACCGACAAGTCGTTCGTTGATGCTCTCTGGCAGGAATATACCAGCAAGGTAGGGTAAATAAATTTCCAACCCCAATCCTTCAGCTCCGTCTTTCTTTGTTGTTTTCTATGTCTTCCTCTTTTCCGTTTCATTTCTCTACCTCCTTGCAAGTCGAATCTGTGAATATCTCGCTAGCGCTGTATACGCCTTGTATCACCTTTTCCAGTCTCTCGTTCTTGTTATCTATATCCCTATCCTGTCGTCTCCTGTCCTTCCTGACTCTGTCTCGGTACATCGTCGCACTGCATTGCACTTTTATCTCGTACTATCACAACCCCCACCTTTGCTATACACATCTAGTATTACATACGCTCATCTACATATGTTGTATCCCTAAACCTATACTATCAGCTGTAGTCCTACCTACTGTCTTCCATCGGCATTTTTACCAGGTGCACGTGCAATGAATACAAAGCACGTCTGTGTCAAGTTTTTGTCCAGATCATGAGAAGCATCTACAGTAGGTCACCACATTCTCATGAATCTACCTGCAGCGACTGTAAAACGCTGACCAATCTCTCTTTCCTTAATGGTATCCATAGCATCTCTCCTGCACCCGCTGGTCCTTGCGCTGCTACCACAAGGCTATGATCTCTGAACTCCCCAAGCAGTGACCTTAACGCCGTATCGTTTGTCGCAATAAAGTTATCGCGTGCGGTCGTGAATAGCAAATCATAACCCATGGCGAATTGTTGCAGATCGCGGTCGCCGGCCCCAGTACCATCGCCAGCAGCCTCCTCAATGCTCTCAAGCTGCCGCGTGCCGATTAGCGCAAACAGCTTTTTCGCTTTCTGAGTAACAGATGCAAGGATGTGCAGGGCGGCCGTCTCCGTCATCGCCGTGGCGCTCTGTGCAGAAATATCTGCAGCTTTCTTGCGGGCGCCACCGCCATGTGCACCAGACAGAGAAGAGCGGTCGATGTAGGCAAGCTCGAAGTCGTATGATGCGAGCGTGGTGAGATCGTGCCACAACCATGCAAATCCACGTGCTGGCACGCTTGATGCGGCGTTGGAAGACGATTCTGGGTTCGCATGAAGATCAGGTTTGCGTGCAGAGGCTTCGGAGCTTGACCAGAGGAAGGGCGCGTTGATGTGGTCGATGGACGCAACGATGTGAATGCGAGGGTTAAGTGCGAGAAGAGCTAAGCATGATTTCGCTTTTGGGGCACGGAGGGGGGCACTGTCGATGTTGTGGATCACGAGGTAGAGGTGGCGGTTTTTTGAGGCAAAGAAGTCGTAGATGCGTTTCGCTTGGTTCTCGATGGTACTGGATGGCAGATCTGCAGATGAAATCCCCGGTACATTTTCGATTGAAGTTATCAGGTCTTTGAGTGCAAAGTCGGGTTGGAAGCCGTTGACTATCGCGACGTGTCCCGCCTTCGAACAGTATTCAGTGGCAAACTGGTTAAGGACGTGTCGTTTGGAGCCGAAGCCGTACATAAGGAGATTGAATCCTTCGGCGAGCTCACGCATGAAACGCGAGAACACAAGGTCGCGAGATGATTCTGAAAAGAGGCTAGGTCGGATTGGCTTCAGTCCTGGACGCGCTGAAGCCGATTCGATGGCTTCTGTATACTCCTCCGCCGTGAGAGGTGGGACGAGCGCTGAGAACACATTCGAAGATGTTTGGGAACGTTTCGACGCATGTGCATATGTGAAGTATGCATCGAATGCTGTCTGGACGATGAGATTAGGCTCATCCTCGCCTACATCTCGTTTCGGTTTGAGTTGACTTGGTCTGGCTGGGCTTGCTTCGACAACATCATCTAGGTCGGACTCCTCTTCGGAAACATCGTCAAGCTCGTCGTCGCCGTCACTAGAGACGCCCGGGCCTCCTGCGAGGTTGCGCATTGTTGGAGAATTGATTAAGGCGCTGGTTTCTCATGGAGGAAGAAAGGAAACGGTGGCGAGACGCATCACGTGTAAACTTCAAATTAAGGCCATCCTCCTTCAAGTTGTGACCTTAAGCTTCCATCATCACGGCGCCCTTCAAAGTCATGTTGTATTTCTAGCTTTGCCTCTGTCTCACAAGCCTGCCGCTGGAGTGTTCTTATCTGCGGACAAATGAGTGCTCAATGCTACTCATTTTCGACTGGGATTTCACTCAGAGGACCAGCACTTCCAGCTCGCTGTCTCCATTCATGCATATGAAAGGAAGGATTATGGCGTAGAAAGAACAGAAAAATGAACCCCGTCATGTAGCGTTGTGACGCTGAATAGCAACTTGGTTGACAGCAAATTAACTCTTCTGAAGACACGAAGCCTTGGTGATACCAATGCTCCGCTCCCTGTTGCTTATTGAAAGTATCCAGTAGAGACCCAGATCCGTAGTACCTAATTATAACGCGACTCGTCCTACCTGCTCTGACCTCCATCGAGCCTCTCGTTACGCGATCTTCCTGCCGGCTAGAGAGTTTACATGTTGGACGATTGGGAACTACGAGGGGGAGATACGCGAGCTTTTGTCAAGTCTGGAAGCACAATCGCTGAGCCACCTTGGTATTAATAATTAGAGGCAAGGACACTTGCGTGACAGTTGCCTTCCTAACTCCCAACGTTACCGACAAGTGCCGTGTTTTATCTACTTTGAAAAGGATCGCCTTGGATTAATATCCACCATCCCTGATGGCATGTTGCCTGGCATGATCTTCAGGCGTTTGCCGCTTCTCGGAGGCTTTGATGTTTGGGCAAGTAGCGCAGGGATACGTCGTAGACATTCGGCTATTCTGGAGGACCAGCGAACTGCCTCACTTGTTTTCCATTTCGCCCTTCAGAGGTCTGCTCGCGATGCAGACCATACCTATGCATGACCTTCTCTTGTTCACAGTAGAGTTCGCTCGTTGAAGAGCGGTACAGTAGAATCATTTGACCAGAGACAGAGTAATTGTACTCTACAACATACAATGGCGATAGAATGATATCGGATATACAGCAACAAAAGGCAGATTTGAGTGTTTGAATCACCAACCCCTCAGTTGCCTTCGCAGCCTCATAAGTGCCTTTCCAAGCTGGTTCTGTCCTTTTCCATCTTTGCCAACACCCCAAAAGGAATCCATGGGCGAGTCCTTCAAGGTGCCTCCGTCAGAAAGTGGTGCATCTGTGAGGTAACGGAGAATTCCCATACCTCGATGAGCTCAGCGTCGCCAGTGGAGAGTAGCTCCGCTTCCAAAGCGGGATGTTGAGTAAACTTGTGCCAGAGGGTGAGATCCATCTACGTGCAGGAGAAGGCAATTCTATTCAGCTTGTGAATCTGATTGCACGAGTGAGGACGGACCTTCTCGATGTTCACCAGTTTCCAATCAGGTCGGTAAAATGGCTTGAATCGTTGAGCCTCGTCAAACGCCGCCCGCGGCGAGTCCGAACACTCTCTGATGTACCTCGCAAGATCTGGTCTGTATCCCTGGAACTGGGATCGAGAAAAGTTTTAGTACGGCGTGCGGTTCTCGAAGAGACAGAGGTATACTGACCTTGAACGACTGGAACAGATGTTCACTCGTCGGGTACTTATGACCCTCAAAAAGGACCGGGTGGTTCGAGAAGTTCGTGAATCCATAATACGGTTTGTTCTTGTCGTAGAACAAGATGCGTGGTGCGACGCCTCCCACAGATCGTGTAAAATATTTGAGTGGATTGTACCCCGTGTACCCGTGAGGCAGTGCAGAGGCAGGTGCACTGATGCTCTGATAGGCGCGTAGCGGCGCAGCTTGAGAGTTCCTGGCTTGTATGGCACTGAAATGTGGAGGCAGAATAGGATTGTCAGCAAAAGATAAATATAATGAAGCGACAAGTTGCACAGACCTGGATGAGAGAGGAAAGTTTCGTGCACAGCTTTTGCTGCAATGTGTATACTGAAGACCGCCGGCAGAGACGGCACGAGGGTGCATTCCACAGCCCTACCAACGGATGCCACACCACTTCAGTTAATGGCACATTGGACGTAAAAGAGGAAGACGCACAAGGCACACTGACTTCTGCAATCCGGTCGTATTGATCATGTTGGACTGGCGCTTCAAATTCTTTTGTGCACACGTCTTGCTGCAATAGTCATGCCTTCGTCCTTGGGAGGTGATGAGCTTCGGCCACTGCTTGCATTCCTACACGTACATTGATCATGAATTAGATCAGAAGAGAAACGAGAATGAGACGGCGAGCAAGGTACTCACGTCGCACATGTCTTTCGCCTGAGCAGGCACATATGAGCCCCTTTTCCTATTGTATGCCTGGAACTCGTTCAGTAAGATGTACCATATGTGGCGCGTAGAGCAAGCGTAGAGTCTTCGGCACGGTGAAGCCAGTTCGATCCGATCACTTACTTGTGTCCTGGGTGCCCCAGCTAAGTTGGGACCATAGTTATGGTCAGAATTTAGGTTATTCTGCATCTATATTTTGGGAGAACAACAAGATGACATCAATATTACTGTAGTTGTTTGATTGATCCAATTATGCAGCGAGAAGAACCCAAGGCACGCTGAGAGTGATAAGCAGAGAACTCACCAGACAAATCTATGCCTTCGATCCGGTTATCAGACGATATTGGGAAAAAGTGGGACGTGTATCAGGAGAAAGCGTGGTTGAACGTTGAAGGTGCTCCCCCACTCATGCTGGGAGTGTGGTGATCTATTTAAAGTGTGTTACGTCACAGTCACGGATCGTCAGTAGGCTTGGCATGGGCGTTAATCTATAATCTTAGTCTAGGTAGCACTGCCATCAGGAGCCTGTTATCGTTTGGGTATCACCCAGTGGAGGCAATGTGCAGTCCGACACGAGCTGGCAAGAGTGCAGAACTTCGAAGCAGCTCCACACCATGAGTTGGGACTACAATTAAGCAAGAACCAACTGAAGGCTCAATTCATCTGCAAGGCATTATCAACGGCCCAATAAAATTGCATCAGAACTAATTACCTCACTAAAACAACTCCTCCTCCTCCGGCTTCCAATTCTTCGCCTGATCCCAATATCCCTTCATCTTCTCTCCGAGTACTTCCTTCGCATCCCTATCAGTGGGACAGCTCTTCCCCTTAAAACCACTGAACACCCGATCTCTCAGTTGGCCCTCCCACACCAAGAAGCACCCGTTGTCCTCCAACGACACCCTCACTTCACCCTCAGCGGGGCTGGGTGTCGTCTGCACCTTTGCAGCAGCATCAGGAGACTCTCCCTCGGCATCAGTGTTGCCATTCTCGAGAACGACGTCCTCTGCGCCTCGTGGACGGGCGGCTTCAGTCCATGCGATACGATGCATCAAGAGATGCTTGTACTGTTTGATGGCCTTGGCGGAGCCCTCAACGTAGACCATGTTGAACTGCGGGTTGAAGATTGTCACGCCGGTAAGGGCGAGTTGCTCGGCATTCTTGCGTACTTTAAATTGATGTGCGGGGTCGGAGAGTACTTTGATTCTAGAGAGAACGCAGGGAAATGAAATGAGAAAATGAGCAGGCGAGATCGGAGAGAAAGTATACACACTTAAAGACGGCACCGTAAATTCCCTTCTTCTCTTGCTCGACTTTCTTCTGGTCTTTCTTTTCTCTCCTCTGCTCGTCTGTCAGCTTACGCTCGGCATTCATCTTTTCGTGGCCATGCCGTCTGACGGCAACCTCGCGCCTGACGCGCGCTTCGACACGGGTTGGGTCCTGCACGGCATCCGATGTGAGGACCTTCATGAGGTTCTTCAGGCCGACTAATAAACAAGCGATTAGGTATTGGACATTGAAATTTAGACTGCTAATAACACTTACCCTTGGGTGCATCAGGAGGAAGAAGACCCATACGAATGCGGTCTCTCTTGTCCTGCAACTCTGAAGCTCGCCTCAATTTCCTCATCTTCTTTTGTTCCTGTTATGAAGTATCTCATTAGTAGGATATTAAGGTCTTGCGAGATAACAGGTCCCACCTTCCTGGTCAACATCATCGGCTTCAACGCAATCTTATTCTTTTCCCCAGGAGCAGGAATTGGAATTGGATGCTGGATATAGATCGTAATGGGAGAATCGTGGGTATGGATGTTGAGTTTATCCATCCCAAAAGCGAGGTCATCGTAATTCTTATGGGGAAGTAATGACGCATCCCACCATTCGGCAGCTGGGGGAGGGACTCTCTACATTCAATTGAACTAATCAGACGAAGACTTTCGACCACATGATGGAGAACTACCTTGATAGTCTTCTCAATACCCATCTCGCCATCAAAGCCAGCCTTGCGCGCAGATTCCGCAATTCGCTGCTTGAGTGCCTCCAGCTGATTATCCTGTCTCATCTGGTTCGCAAGCGCGACGTACTTCCCTTTCGGGTTGAACCTAATTGAACGGCCTACGCGTTCGCGTGGAGCACCTTCGAATCCGGTGTCTTTGGCCGCGGCTGCAGCGTATGGATTGGACGACTCAGGTGTTGAGACGGGAGGGGGTGGCGGTGGTGGGGTCGGAGCATTGCGAACATTTGCCTGATTGAGCTGTCAGTCGGTGTCCGATACAGAATACCAAGTGGCACTACGTACCTTGATGGAGGCGAACTTGGGCTGCATGGGCTTGTATCTGTCCTTCTTGGACTGAGGTAGCGACGGCGTCGTATCTAACAACAGTGGGTGGGCCGCCATCTTCAGACCGGCACCTTGCTGAGTTTGTTCCACGGGCCGATTTTTCTTCCCAAGCTGAGGCATTGACTGGTAGTACCTGAGTTAGAGCAGCGATGAAAGAGAAAGAAAAATTGCATTTATTCACCATGTATGGGTTATCCTTCACAGCCAACTTACTCTGTGCTTCGGCGACACGGCGCTTCGCTTCCGACACTCGACGCGCAATATCATCCATGACCGAGGGAGAGCCAGGAGCAGGGGTCCCGGTCGCGGGTGTTGGTCCGCTGGAGACCGTCGGCGAAGGTGATACTGTGGGTATTGGAACAGGAGGCTTCGTGGGGATTGGCGCTTTGATAGATGGCGGAGTCCACCCCAACGCTTTGTTCTTCATGATGGCCAGCTTAGCCGCAACCTCTGCACGCTTCTGCAGGATAACATCTGCAGATGGCTGTTGTTTAGAAAAAGCATTTCAGCATTGGATACAGGGAATAGGTGTCGATGCAAACTTACCACTGCCGATGACGTCGAACCATTAGTGGCGGTCTGGGTGTACAAAAAGGTTATAGAAACATGTCAGAACGTAGTTGTGGGAGGTTCATTCACCTTTGAAAGAAGGAAGATAGACTCACATCACTGATGATTCGAAAGGGCATATCAGCGTCTACTTCAAGGGTGAAGTGAACATAAAACTGCAGACCTTTTGAGTTTCTTGCTGCTGGGAGACTCTCCAATGCCATCGAAGGCTCTCTTCTTGTCGCTCATTTCGTGCTTGACGGCGGTCGGAGTGTCTGCGCTTGAGTTGTGCGGTAAGAGGGATGGGGGTATAAGCCCAAGGAGGATGTGTTACATAAGCAATGTTTTCTCTTTCCTCGCTGTCGCGGTCGCTGTGGGCGACGGCGGGCAACGCCTCGTCAACGTCGCATCGTGTCGCCACGGCCCTCAGCCCACTGAGTTTGCTCACGAGAGGACGCACGCAGCTCGCTCCCAAGCAGGTCCAGCACATCAAACGACACAAGGGACGCATCCCGATTCCAACAGGAGGATCCACTAAAGGGACGACACTGGCATATGGAGAGTGGGGTATCCGGATAAAAGGCAACGGAACTCGCTTGAGTGCGAAACAGCTCACCACCGCTGAAGAAGTCATAAAGAAGAAAATCAAGGTCATCAAGGGCACCAAGGTGTACTTGCGTGTCTTCCCGGATATTCCTGTCTGTATTAAGGCAAGTGGAAAACGACTGTCTAGTAGGATGTTGCTGATGGTTCTCTACAGGGTAATGAGACGCGTATGGGTAAAGGAAAAGGAACCTTCGAATTTTGGGCTACTCGGTATTTCCGAACTCGTTACTTCTTAAAATACACTCGACTAACAGAGATTTATGCAGTGTACCTACCGGACGTGTCATTTTTGAAATTGGAGGTGCTCCAATACGAGAGGAACTTGCAAGAGATGGTTTGTGCACGTATGTTTGATTATAACTCTTGTCTTAGCTCTTCTCTTGCAGCGCTCCGCCAAGCAGCCGACAAACTACCCTCGACGATGGAGTTCATCACCCGGTCGACCCCTCCGCGTCTGGGCAACCTCGTATTGTATCCGCCCAAACCACCGAAAGTCGATGCAGCAACAGCCGCAGTAGATCCTGTTCCCGTAGCCGAAGTTACACCGCAACAACCTACTGCTTGATTCGGCGTAATATTATTCGTAGCCATTATCGCCGTACTGTTGTACACATGTTGAGGTTCCGTCGCTTTCTACCAACTTATGGTGACCCTCTCAATCTGACTGTACACCCAGACCATAGTAATATAAATCCTTGACTTGTCTCACGAAAAACTAAGTATCTGACTTTCTCGCATTTTCAAGGAGATTATTATTGAACGACATGGATTTTGAAGCTGAAAGCCAATGCATCTGAAATTGGGAGAAGCGGTGGGGCATTGCATCATACCACATTCCATTGTGATGTGTTGGCTGAACAAGTCTAACCCACGTCCTACCAGCAAGCAGCTAGATTCTATCTGACACGCAAAAGATGTCTCTGTGAAGGCACAGTAAGCAGTATATGGCCTTCTTTTCTTCAAGCTTAACAAGTCATTTGCATTTCCAGTCAACGCCGAGGAAGTAATTGAACAAGCCAAAGAACACCCACATCGGAGGCATGTCACTCAACGCCGCGAACGGGCTCAATATCCGTCCAGGCGCCGCCACAGCTACTCAAGCGTTACTAAGTACACCTTGCCAAAGGTTGGAATGCCATCGAGAGAGGCGTACCAGATTCTTCACGACGAAAGAGCTCTGTATGGCAATCCATTGCTAAATGTAGCCTCGTCAGTTCTGAACAAGTCTCTCAAAGCTGAGGGAGCTAACGTTACATTCGTGTTTCTGGCAGATTTGTACATACATGAATGCCGGGGGACGCAGACAAACTCATGATGGAAAATATGAATAAGAACACGATCGATATCGACGAATCCCCCGTAGTGGCGACCATTGATAATAGTTGCGTATCCAT
>JABCKG010000080.1:0-38340 GCA_018851835.1 Hypsizygus ulmarius | reverse complement strand
TTCCCGAGGCATGCAAATGGCCACTGATCTCTTGCGCAAGATAGTCTAGCCATCATCAGATTCCTAGGTCTCCGTAGTGCTGGCGGCGAGACGAGCGAGCTAGATTCCAAGACAAGGCTTGATATTCAGAAAGCTGAATTCCACTGAAAAGAACATTGGTGACTGGAGGCATAGTCCTTAGTGGCAGGTCTATCAAACCTACTCCAGATGCTTCCATGGGAAAAAAACGAAGACATTGAACATGTGAGGCATAAGACAACATGTAGGCATCAGTTGTGATGGGGACTGACGTGACTTTGACGTTCGCATATATAACAAGATCTATGACGAGCACCTTGCGTACCATTCGGAATCATGCGAGGGAATACATACTAGAGCAACAAGGATGCCACTAGAACGAATCTGAATGATGCTGGCAAGGAGGTTGTTCAACGAACAAATGGAGCTAAGACTACGGACTCGCCCGGCCCTGATCTTTTTATGTACGTAATCATGACCAGAGTCTTGTGACAGGGGTTACACCACAACATTGCCACATGCACACGCTCATGCGTTGAAATCTGGCATTCAAACCTTCCTGTTCGACACATTGATACAGACGACATCTTGGTATCTCCTTGTGTCATGGCGAGTCACTCTGTCTCAGAGGACTTCAGCATAGACTACGAAGAAGAGGAGAACGAAGAAAAGCAATACTACTGGCCCAAGTACTGGAGTACTGAGATGTCAGAGGTTTTTCAAGGAGCAGTCAGTCTTTCACTTCATTCATTGTCCATTTTGTAATATGTACTGACACCTAATCAATGTAACACCTCCTAACCCAGGCCACGCATTCAAAGCCCATCTCACTTGACGCGATCTGCGGCACCTACCACTGGTTCTATGAAATCCCTGCAGAGTGTTTCGAGGAACCCAGCCCAATCGACTGCGTGGTCCAGCGATGCGAGACAAAAATTTCTCCAGGCCATCTGACGCTTTCCATCTGTGCAGGCTCTCCCACGACACCGGAAGTCCTCTCTGGTGATGTTGTCCATTTTGGCAAGCTCGGCACGTTCACTGGACTAGCTCCCATACAGATTTAACGATCAGGTGGAGAAATTCCAAATTACTGGGATATCAAGTCAATGAAGTGGAAGAAGGATTATGGGGACAGTACCGAGGAGGGAAATGAGTTGGTTGTTCTTGAGGCCGAGGATGATGATGGACACCCATTCGTCATGTTTTGATATGGCCCAGACATTCTTGGAGGCACCGAGGTGTATCTCGAAATCCTCGCAAAGAGGCTGAAGGAGGGTAGTACATCAATGGTGCCTTTGACACCCACTGAAGAGTCTCGTCTGGGAATCGGTTTGTCTTGTTCTGAGATGGCAAAGAGGGC
Source organism: Hypsizygus ulmarius (assembly GCA_018851835.1). Taxonomy (NCBI): domain Eukaryota; kingdom Fungi; phylum Basidiomycota; class Agaricomycetes; order Agaricales; family Lyophyllaceae; genus Hypsizygus; species Hypsizygus ulmarius. The sequence continues at coordinate 36,962 of JABCKG010000080.1, read as the reverse complement.
ACATGAAGATGAGGACGAGGATGATGAGGATGATGAAGAGGATGCAGAGGTAGAAGATAGAGTGAATGGTGAATTGGACGCTACCCCTGCAAAACCAGTGAAGCCCATGAAACGAAAAGTGCATGATACGGAAGAACACGACACAGCTCCAGAGAAGAAAAGTGCGAGAAATAAATAACTATTATGTTGACTGCTCCAAAAGATTGAATGGCACTTCATTCATCAATGCACCGTATGAAGCAACTCATTTTTCTGGGCAGGACTTTGTTCATTTACGGTTGTCTTCAGATCTCAAACTGTCCTTTGGCTTGACAGAGCTCTGACTATCTTTCGCTTGGTAGTAATGACATCCAACGTCCAATTTCTTTGAAGGTCACATATCATCTGTTTTCTTGCCTGCTCGTAGTTGTGCCCCTTGGGAAGAGGAAGATGAAGAAGATGAAACCCCTGCCAAATTACAAACAACATGAAGCACACGATGCAGAAGAGGACAACTTGGGTTCTCTTCAGGATGAGCACAGTTTCTTCTTTCCCAGTCAGAAGGCTATCATAGCATTTAGTCTTTCTTGCATTTTTTGTCAGAACAATCGTGCCTGACAATAGACCTTCTTCATGGTTTCTTGCATGTTATAACCTTCCAATGCAATCCATTGGTTGTCTCTTCATCTTTGAGGGTCATCAGCGCTCTTCTAGGCACTTCAGGATCCTTCCGTCTTTCTTTATGTGTCTGCCAGACCACCGCCCCCCTCCGACCTGACTCCCCTCTGCATCCTGATGACCGAGTTTATGTTCTGAACTATGATCTTGAAGTTAAGCACAGAACTACTACTAGGCCCGAGTGCCCATCTATCTTCCACTGCTAAATGCACAAGTTGCCTCCATCCCTACCACTTACCACTACATCTGCAAAACACACCCCAGAAGTCCCTGCTATATCTCAGGCCCACCAGGATTAACACTCATTCATTTTTTTTTTCTCCTCCTTCGCTTTGTGCCAGCCCACCCTGTCAACACCAGCAAATGGCACCAGCGGGATGTCAGTTTCCACATCGTGTAATCAAACACTCAAACACCTATGATCTATTATATTGCATGCCTATAGGAAAACCAACGAGAATGAAGACGAAGACTGCTCATCTGTGGGTTGATGTTTGACATGACACCACCTTCGCTTGTGTTTCTCTTTACCATCTTGGGCAGGTGTACGGTGTTTTTCACCACTGGATGTACTTGGTAGTGGGAGACTAAGGAAGATACACAGGGGTTGGGTTGCCAATGGTGTCACAAGGAGGCCATGGAGCAGATTTCTCAAGACAAAGACTGCTCATCCTGAAGTGGGTCGAAGTTTCAACGCGAGACCACCAACACTTATTTTCTCTTCACCGTCTAGGGTGAGTGGGTGTGCAATGTTCTTCACTGCCAGGTGTACATACATAGTGGAAGGCAGAGGAAAATTCAAGACATGCATGGCTTGGGTGCCAATGATGTTGCATGGGGCCCAGGAGGCAGTTCCCTCTGAGGGAAAAAGCGCTTTAGCCAAAAGTTCCCCACTTAACTTGATGGCCAGATGGAGGCACACGTGCTGTCCATATTTGGTGGCCGGATCAACATTGCCATGAGATATCTCTGTTGTTATTGGTGGGTACAATGATGCGCAATATCGAAGTCCGCAAGGGCTTTGTAGCATCAATATTCCCTATAGCATGCCCACGAAACTCTGTAGAGCTGCTGCCAAACTCAGGGAATACAAACAAGAAAGTAGTGCACATTGCACCCAAACATCAAACTACAAGGGGTACATTTTTTGAGCCGCCACAGGTATGTTGAGAAATGTTTATTTCAGCACTCATTAACTACTACATAGATGACTTTAACCTGAGAACGAGCATAGAACATTGAACATTGAACATTGAACTATGAGGCACTCAGTCACGGTGCACTCAGCGACGATTTCCCCCCAAGTCCGTTCAAACTCTGCCGGAGCTGTCCAGACTCCCAAAGTTCAACAATGAGCAAACACCAAGCAACAACATCCCGTTTCTTTCCTTCTACAATGGCCCTTCCCCATCTCTGTAGCCGTGCTCTCTCTTTCACGCTATACTGCAAGAAGTATCTCACTGCACGACCGATGTGCACATCACGCTCATCGCCGCGCCCTCAGTTCGGTCAGTCCCAGGATACAGTCTTGCTCATTTTGGTGAACTTTTCTAGCCCTCCACGATGTCTACCATTCCCGCTGTGTTGCTTCATGCACACAAACTTGAGCAGCTTAACAAATGCTAGATGAACATGACACAGGTTCCTTGAGGACCATTTTCCAGCAGTGCGTGAGGTTGCTAACTATGGCTCTGCCACGAAACAACTGAGATACTGTTTCCCTCACAGGTTCTTTCTATGGCCACAGTTTTCAACAGTAAGCACATCTTGCATACTAGCTTTGCAATAACTAATCTCTCCAGCAGAAATTATGCATTCAGAAGAGCACCTCATGCATAGCTCTTACAACCCACCACCCACTGGCAGGCAGCTTCTGCTGTCAGGGATTTGGCATGCAATGTTCATGCTGAGTGAGAGGAGGGTAGGAGCAAACAGGGAAGTGGTGATGCTGCATATGGACTCGCTCCTACTGTACATACCGTGTCATATGTACCCTAGTCCAATATACTCTTTTATTTTCTACAATGAGAATATGTTCATAAACTTGGATATGGTGTCTATAGCATACTATGTGACACTACTGGACTATGGAACTCTGGGTCTATGGCCATCTATGAGCTGCTACAGAATTATGAGTGAGAGCTATGAGGTCTATGTAGGGAGGGGCTAGCTACACTGCTATGGCAGCTATGGTGGCTATGTTGGACCCTATCGACATCGGTCTTTTTCCTGATGTCAGGAATCTCAACAAGGATGATTGAAGCCATACAAGGCTGTATGTCAAGTACATATTACAATACCATATACAGCCCCCATCCAAATTCCAATCTACCATATCTCTCCCAGTCCTGGTATACCTTGAGCCATCCTTCTAAATAGATGCCGCATACCTGGATTTGAATGAGTGACCTTCTTCTCATCGCCGGGTGTGAATTTCAATTTGTCAACAGGGCATGGGGCCCATACGAGTGAGATGTGCTACCACTATGCCAAGGCAGCTTCCCAACATGGCCATGCATCAGGGAAGCAGACAGGTCATTTGGGATGAAGGGGGAATACTGTACTCTTACAACCAAGTCTTCAGCTAGTGTTACACATTACAGAAAATGTTGATCTCTTCACCTCTTCAGGGCCCAAAATTACGTGTTACAAATGCAAAATCTCTTCATTTTTTCTTGATGTGGGGCAAATTTTTAAGAGGCACAGGGCTTCTTTTTAGCAAGTTAGACCAAGCAGGGAAATTTTGAAAAATTTGCCTCTCTTTTTTGGCTTGTAACACTCTTCAAAAAATTTTGTTATGTGTTGCACTTGTTAAATTCCTTCACTTCAAGGCCCTATGTTATGCGTTACATGAAGAATTGGTTGTAAGAGTACAGTAGATGAGTTTTGATTAAGTCCAGTGCATGTAACCTACAAAATGATCCAAAGCACGAGAGGGTGCAGATCTCAGAATTCCACCCTACCCCTGCCCCCCCAAAAAAAAAATATGATTCAAAAAACGCGGCACGACTCGGACTTCTCGAGCTCTCGAGAGAACTCAACCGAGCAGATCCGAAAAAGATGCAGAAAACCCACCGCAAAAAAAAAAAGAAAAAAAGTGCCACGTACCCGGATTGAACGAGTGACCTTCTCATGCACATGTAAGATCCCTGTTTACAAGTGAGACGCGCTACCACTACGCCAACGCGGCATATTCTACGACTCCTCCTTCTCCTCTTCAATGATAGTGTCGTACTGGGGCTACGTGCTCGGAACCAGTCCTAATCATATGTAGTACTGTAGCACTGTACTAGCTGTACCCATGAAAGTCATGTGCGAAAGAGGGAGAGAAGGAGGGAGAAGAAGGAGAGGCGCGCGAGATTGCGAAAGAAATAGATAATCTGATATCACGCTATTAGTTACAAAGTATGAACATGGAGAAATGGGCAAAAGTGATCCCATGAAGAAGCAGTATAACCTGGTCCGTGAAGCAGTACTAGTAAACCAGATAAAGGGAACGCGGAAAGCAAGGTACGTATGTATACGTATGCACAACGATGCGGAAGCGGAGTAAGCTTGCTTACAGTAAGGGTAAGTACTCGAGTACATATAGAGGTAGACGATGAAACGAAAGCGATACTATGTAGAGTACAGTATATTATGTACAAACCAAAGAATGCAAGACGGGCGGTTCGGAGCGAACATCAACCCGTGTGTGTCCTGGGATCGCTAATGATAATCGGACAGGGAAAAAAAAATCTAGCGCTCGTTGGATTGTAATAAGTTTCTAAGTACTTAGAGCCCCACCGTCTCGATATTGTACATATCAATAATACAATAGTAATAGTTGAACGGCACAAGCACGCGAACGGGCGGATCATGACATACGACGTCCTGTGAGTCTGAGTCTTTGAGGGGGGTCCACGTCGCGTCGCGTCGAAAGCACGTGCGACGGAGGGAGGCCAGAGTCGAATGTACGAGTCGGAGTACGACAAAGGGTTGGAGTGGAATGTGCAACGAAGGTTTAACGGAGTCGAATGTACAACGAAGGTTGAATGGAGTCGAATGTGCAACGAAGGTTTAACGGAGTCGAATGTACAACGAAGGTTTAACGGAGTCGAATGTACGACGGAACCCAGAGTCGAATATCCAACGACCGAACGTCCGTCTTCCCGTCCCCGTCTATCCGGGAATGCCTGGCGTATTCATATACTCCGCCGTAACAGCAGTGTATGCGTATGTGTTCTGAATGTGCGCACGTCGTCGCGGGACACACACTGAACTGACTGACTGACTGACTGTGCTTCGTCGGGGGGACGGACACACTGTGCTGAACTTGCGGGGCGAAGGGGTTCATGGGCCTGGGGGGTGCATGGTCGTCCCACGGGCATCAGGAGTGCTTGGTGCCAATGCCACGGGTATCAAGTGTCGCGAGCTTCAAGCTTGGGTTAACTCGCAGGCTCCAGGCCTGGATCAACTTGAGAGAGAGAGGGGTGGGTATGCATAACGCAGCAGGGGGGTAAGAGTCTAGTTATAGTCTAACTTTCCGAAAAAAGTCCATCAACACGCAAAGGTTATAAGAGAGACCAACACTAACCACTTTCACCGTACTCCTATCGTCTAAACATTCCCGCCAACCACTCCCGAATCACAACACCCCCGCCCCTCAACTAATTACCCACCCCTCAACGTCATCCGCCCTCCTCAAGCCAAACCCTCAACTCCCTCACAAGCCTCCTCGCCGCCGCCTCCAGCTTCTCCTCACGTGCCCTGGGCGTGCTCACAATCGTGCGCTTGGATGGGTGCAGCACGAGCCCGACCTGGCGCGGGGAGAAGGACACGGAGAGGAGGTGAAATGGGATGGGCGGGATCTTTGGGGGTGCAGGGGAGTGTGACGGGGAAGGGGCAGGGACAGGAGCCGCAGCAGATCGTTTTGACCATTTGGAGAAGGTGAGAGAGGAGAAGAATGATGTGGTGGTGGTGGTGGTGGTGGTGATGGAGGATACGGGAGGCGTGGGTGATTTCGACGACGCAGGGACAGGGGCATGTGAGCTTGACTTTTTCTTGGATCCGCTGCTGCCGACGGTGATGACGCCCTCGCGCAAGCCGTATATGCGGACGAGATCCTCGAGCCTGCTGCGTGGCTGGACGAGATCAAAGAGATCCTTGAAGGCGTCGTTGCGCTCGAGATGGAGCTCGGAGTCGTCGGCCCAGACGTCTTCGCGGACTTTAAGCGCGATGAAGAGGTCGAGGGTGGCGGTTTCGCGCTGGATGGTGTTTAGCGGGGAGGGGGAAGGGGATGAGGGGGATGAGGGGGAAGAGGAAGGGGAAGAGGCGGGTGGTGGCGCGAGGAGTGGGAAGGGGTCAGAGGAGTAGGGCGGGCGGATGAGGCGTTGGTATGCGGGGAGGTGTGTGGAGCGGAGGACGTGCATGCATGCGATGTAAAAGACACGGTTGACGAGACGGAGAGAGACGGAGAGCCAGTAGAGCGTCTTGCGCTGCAGCGACGACCTATCTTCGTCTAACGAGTCGGTCTGAGGGAACGAGGCATAGACGATCTCGAGCAGGATGTGTGATGGGAGCGTGGTGAGCGTGGCGTGTGATCGATGGGAGGAGGAGAAGGGAGGAGGGGAGATGTACGGCGGCGGAGGGTGCATGAATACTTTCTCGTCGATGATCATGTCGACACTCTTGCTTGAAGGCAGCAAGTTGTCCTTTTCAAGTCAAGTACTGTACGTAATTTGGGAGACTGCGGATGCTGCGCCGAAGCCATGATGAACTGCGATCGACACAGCCCTTTTACCGGGAATTCACCCATTGCATTCAACATATTGTCCTCTCGCATCCTACAGTACTCGTTGTTGTCACTGCACCCCTCGTCGCTCTCTCATCGACTGACTCCCCATCTTCATCCACGTCACCGCGACCTAGAACCGTCGAATGTAGTGGGGGGACCAGACAAACCTGTGTCCGGGGTCCACGGACCAAACAAGGCCCCCGAAGCACAAGTCCGAGTCGCAAGACGCAACTCCAATCTACATCAACCACACGCCCCCCCCCCGCAAGCACTGTCCACCCTGTCCCCAGCAACGCAACGCAACGTACGTTTTCTGCCCTGCCCTGCCATACATCGCAACTCCCCCATACCACATGGGCTCGGCACGAAAGAATAGCAACAAGGGCAGACCCCACCACCCACAACGTGAGCATCCCATTTCCCCTACCCAATCCAATCCAATTTTTATTGATCCATGTTTTTTTTCCCTTCTGCGCAGTCCGCTCCCGTAACACTCGATCGTCCAATGGCAGGGTACGTTCCTTTTCCTTACGTTATCCTCTCTTTCCCCACAATACGCTCACACACAACCCTAACCCCAACTTTTATTTTCTTCCCTTCCATTCCATTCCATTCCTCCACACCACCCCACTACATACAGCTCCTGGCATCGACCGACCCCGCCGTCAACACCGCCCTCCTCAACACCCAGCTCCGTTCCCTGGGGTTATACGCCGCCGACACCCTCGGCGACGGCAACTGTCTCTTCCGCGCCCTCTCCGACCAGCTCTATGGCACCCCTTCGCGCCACATGGAGCTCCGTGGCCGCGTGTGTGATTGGATTGAGAAACACAGGGAGAGGTATGAGCCGTTTGTTGAGGATGAGCGGGGCTTGAAGGTGCATTTGAAGTGTATGCGGGAGCATGGTGGGTGTTTCTCTCTCTTTCGTCGTTCGTTACGTTCTTCTCTCTTTCGCTACCTTCTTCTCTTCTCGTTACCTTCTCTTTCCTCTCCTTTCATTTCGTTTCCTCTTGTTTCTATTCATTGTATTCCATCTCAACCAAATGAACAGGCACATACGGCGGACACATGGAGCTCTCGGCATTCGCGCATCTTTCCCGTCGGAACGTCAGAGTGATCCAACCTGGACTCGTGTACGTCATTGAATGGGCAGCGTTCGCCTCGTCCTCCCCCTCCAACGACATCTCCTCCAATGCTTCCTTCAACGCCGACGACGACGACGACGACGCTTCCTTCAACGCCGACGACGTTTCCTCCAATGAAGAAGACGAAGATGATTATGAAGGCGGTCTGAACGACCGCTCCCTCCGGCGCCTGCGCCGTACCCGTACCCGTACCAAGGACAAACCCACCAAGCCCATTAAATCATACAAGGGAAAGAAGGCACCCACAAATCAACGCGCATCTCCTTCCCCTTTTCCCGAAGACAACGAGGAGGGTGAGGAAGGCGATACCATATATGTTGCGTGAGTAATCCCCATCCCCTCCTTATCCCATTCCAATTCAATTCAATGAAAAAAAACCTTTTTAAATTGACAACCGACCGATATGAAATAGGTATCACGATTGGGAACATTTTTCGTCTATCCGGAACCTCCGGGGTCCACATACGGGGTTGCCTGCTGTTCGCGAGACGCCTCCTCCCCCGCCGCCTTCTTCTGCGCCTCAAGTACAACAAAGTCAAGCTCAAAGTCAAACCCATACGCAAGCTCGATCACCTGTATCATCGGTGTCGAAGAAAGCAGCGGCTTCGGGGGCTGTGTCGTCGCAGAACGCGTCGGGAGCGGTGACGTCGAAGAAGAAGGTGACGCTGAAGCTTGGTTCGTCTTCCTTGTCCCGCACGTCCACGCCCACGCCCACATCGACGCGGGAACAAACGCCCAACACGACACGGGAACAAACGCCGGACCCGAGGACGGCGGGATCGATACCCAATTTTACGGCGGGGGGACCGACACCGGACCCAACGACGATTCCGCTCCCCAATTCGCGGTCGGCGTCGCCGTTCCCTGTGCCGCCAGGTCCGGGTTCGATGGTTGGGATCCACCCGCATCCGGTGATGGCTGAGATCCACCCGCATCCGTTGCGGGCGTCGTTCCTTCCGGCTTCACACGAGTCTGTGTCTTCGTCTTCTACTTCTTCCTTGTTACACGCCTCTCCCGCTCCCCCCAGTACATCGACAGCTACCCGTCCACCGCCACTATATAACCTTCGTCCCCACCCTTCCACGTACGTACACCCACACCCCACAAGCACATCAGCACCGACACACGCACCAACGTTAACACAGACACACGCACACGCACACGCACCGACACCGGCAACACACACGCGCACCACGCAGTCCCCGAAACGCTCCTTCTCCGAGTCTGCGGGGGAGTGCGACAGCGACGCGTCGTCCTCTGGTACGAGCAGTAAACGCAACAAACGCACGCGGCGGTCACGGTTACCTGAGGTGATGGATGTGGACGGGGAGGAGGGGGAGGAGGAGGATACGCCGAGTCTGTCGAGTCATGGGTCGTTGTCTGTGTCTTCTTCCTCTGTGTCTTCCTCGCCTTCGTCTGCGTCTTCCCCTTCCCCTTCCCCTTCCTCTGTCTCTTCGTCGTCTTCTTCGTCGGGGGAGGGGGATGGGGAGGGAGAGGGGGAGGTGTCGTCGCCTGAACCCGAGCCAGAGCTTGAACTACACATAATGGACCTACCACCACCACCTGTGTCTACGAAGCCGCTCACGCGGAGACAGAGGAAGGCGCTGGGGCTGCCGAAGCTGAGGGATGGTAGTGTGTATGGAGGACGTGTGGCGGGGAAGATTGTTATTCCCGGGGGGAGGTATAAGCGTGCTGGGAAGATGGGTGGTGCGGTGAAGATTAACGATGGTGTGGAGGGAGAGGGAGTGGGAGTGGAGGAGTGGAGGAAGAATGGGACGGGGAGGGTTGATGTTAGGGGGTTTCGGGAGTTGAAGATTTGATCTTTGACTTGTGGAATTCGACTTTTTGGTGTTGAGTATGATTTTGACATGATCTTCCCCCCCTCCCCCCCCCCCTTTATAATTCCAGCCCTGCATTGCATTGCATTGGACGCCTGCATACTTCATGATTACCATCTACCACCACCACCACCACCACCACCACCTGTACAAGCAAGCATACCGATTCCGCATCCGCATTTACACTTTTTTTTTTCGACACGTCTTTTTTTTTTTTTTGCATTGCATACATATACAGACATACATACATACTTCATTGTACATATTTTCGTTCGTTACAGTTGCACGCCGTAGATACTCCATAACTCCCATGCCTCCTCCATGCTCCATACATCATTTTACATACACCCCAAACCCACGCTTACGCTCATGCCCATCATCAGGGGTTACAGGTCTAACCCCGATAATAATAATAGTTATACAATGCGCATCTCTGTCTCTCGTCTCGTCTCGTCTCGTTGGTCTCCCTGTCTGATCACTTGGACAATGGACATGGGGGTGAAATTCGAATTTAGTGAATGAGCAACTATTGTATGTATGTATGTAATTTTAAAAACTTACTGGTCAAGTGGTAAGTACATAATGGGGGAAATCAACTTGGACAAGGTGGTGATGCATTATTTATTATTACATACACGGGAAGAAACCGAAATCGCAGCCGCGTTGGCGTAGCGGTAGCGCGTCTCACTTGTAATAGTATATCCCATCTATGTATACGTTTCTTGCAATGAGAAGGTCACTCGTTCAATCCGGGTACGCGGCAGTGGGTGCGGAAGTTTCCTGAACTCTCTTTTTTTTCCACATCTTTCTTGTTCCGCGGCACGCCGGGTTTGGTTAAGTTATTCACGAGGTGTGCTTTTCACGTTGGTGCTTTTAAGTATGTACTTGTACTTGTACTTGTACAGTAATTTGGGAAGTCTGTTTTCTTAGAGCGATATTTTCATTAGGGTTTAAATTGATTAATCGTTCCTTGCAGAATTTTTTTGGTTTATGGAGCTTTTTAAGTGTTCGAATTACAATCTGGGGAGGAAGTAGGGGGTCGTGAATCACCGATGAGGACTGAGAGGAGGAGGAGTTGAGGGAGAGGTGGACACAGAGATGAGGTGTGGTATTGTGCAATGAAATGCCGCGTTGGCGTAGTGGTAGCGCGTCTCACTCGTACTTATGACGGTATGTAGTGGTTTAGCATATACCAATGAGAAGGTCACTCGTTCAATCCGGGTACGCGGCATGTGGTGCATTCTTTCATTCTTTTATTGCTTGGCAAAACGTTCTGGTCGACATATCGCACTCACTGAATTTTCATAATTCGTCAGATCTTATTTATGTAAGCGCTTCAGTCATGAGCATGCTTTCGCAACTCTCGACGCGCTCAGAAGCGTAGCAGGAGCATAATTTTATCTAGCCATGTCAAAACCTGCACCATAGTAAAACATCGAAAACAAAGAAAAAACAAGCAAAGGCAAAAACATAGTTCGCAACATTACCCAAACCCTATCCCCGAATCACTACTCACCTATCGATGCCCACACACCCCACCCGCGAACCTCCCAACCATCCGCGCTCTCCACCCCGCCTCCAGCAACCCCACCGTCCTCCCCGGCCTTCCCCCCTCCCACCACCCCTCCGGCAGCCGCTCCTCCCCGAACCACTGCTCAATCGTCGACAGCGGGATCACCCCCCCGTCGTCTTCGATGTTTTTGCGAGATGCACTAGGCGTGGCCCGGGGAGGTGTACTCGTACAGTTGGAGCCCTGCACCTGCACCTGCACCCGCATGACGCACCACGCGAGGCCGCATTCGCCCAGCGCGACTTGCTCGTGGAGTCTACTGAGCGGTGTGCCGGATTCGGATTCGCGCAGAGCGTGGAGTGCGCCGAGGGCGGCGAGCGTTAGTCCGTCTTCGTCTTCGTCTTCGTCGCCGCCGCCGTCTCCAGGTGTGCGTGGGCTGGGTTGCTTTTTAGAGGAGCTGGGATTCGGAGGCGGGGTGGTTGTGTTGGGCAGGTTCTGGGATGTTGGGGACGTAGGGGATGTAGGAGAAGCGGTGCGGATATGGGCGCGGTGTGCGGCTTGGAGGAGGCCGGCGAGGAGTGTGGGGTCGGGGGAGGAGGAGGGCACGATGTCGGGGTGGACGAGGGACGCGTTATGTGCGATTTTGGTGTGGCCGCGTGTGCAGAGGGCGGAGAGGGATAGCATCCATGTGGGGAGGCGGAATGGGAGGACGGCGAGGATGAGGGTTATGAGGGATAGGATTGATGAGGTGAGTGAGGAGGATTTTGTTTGAGAAGGCCTGGAAGAAGGAGAGGGGGAAGGAGAATACGCCGCCAGAGAGATCTGACCACTTGTTAGGAAGCCAACGGTGGTTAGGAGGAGGGCGAGTGGATATGAGAGGTTATACACATGTTTGACGGCATACAAGACGGCGAAGAATGATAGATCCCTGCCATTGCGCGGGCTTTATCGAACCTCGGTAAATAAAAATTTGAACGAAAAGGGGGTGGCAAATGTACACGTACATGTAGCCATGGTTAGCGAGGGCATTCAGTGCTGGACACGGGGAGCGGCTGGCGTCTGCATCCGGCGGAAGGTACTTGTGAGACTCGGGAAATGAACTTGAGAAGGGTGGAGGTGGCATTTACTGTCAGAGGTTAACTTTAAGTGAAGGGATGGAGATCGGTTGGGGTTATTTCCGGATATGGGGCTTATGAGGCTAAGTACAGCTGGTTGGTCTGCAAATTTGGTTGCATTCCGATCGGTGGCATCCAGTTGTCCTACTGATAAGTGGCGAATTTAGTCAGGGCATTGTAAGTGATGCAGAAATCGAATATTCTGGCAGCATGCTGCCTTGACATTTGGCGAGAAACAGCGTAGAACGAGGGTAGTTAAAAGGGACGTCAATTGCAAAGTAATTTAGTCTCGATCTTGCATACTGTATATTGAAGTATCCCAGACATTACGCGATATAGAAAGGTCGTGCATGTGCTGAAGCGAGGCTGCCACCCGATTGCTGGCGTGGAAGAGGAGGTGGCGCAAAGGAAAGCGGTTGTTTGTTCAGGTTTCCCGTCGGACACAATATCGGCTTCAGAACTCCGACGACCTCCAAGTCAATCCAATTTCATTGAACTTCTTGTCAGGTCGGGCTTGTTCGCCTGGAAATTGGTTTGGAGTCTTAACCCGCATGTTTATGGCAGATTTAAATGACCAGAGTCTTCGCCGCGGCCGTGATATCTTTAGACGTTGGCAACGGCTACAACGTCCGTGGCACCTACAGATCTGTTCATGGAATCGGACGCCTGACAACTTCTCGCATTTCAAGATCCCTGACAACTGATGTATTCGTTGGCTATCCTATCGGTAAACTCCTAACATGCAACGATTCTGTACTCCGGATTATTCCTGTAACTTCTACCCGGATCCACCATTTATTGGACAAGGTACATTGTCTTTCATCTTGGGCGACTGTAGACATAAATATCACTTGGTCTAGTGATCGATACTCGTTAGCCTAATCGACCTACTCGTGACGTAGCAGGAATGCACCAACCTTTGTGCAACTCGAGCGCACTCCACGTCTGCATTTACTGGCCGGGGAAGTGTCCGCCGTTTGCTTGTGCGATCCTCCAAATATCCTCCCAGCCGTGCTTTCTACTCTGTATCGTGGCGTGGACCAGGCCGACATTTGATGCCAACACCCTCACGGCCTGATACCTCTCGGTAGCCTCTCCACCTCTATTCTTATACTCGATGTTTATGATTTTTACGACCAACACCATCTGCGGATGCGAAGCGGGCTTCATCCCATCATCGGCTATGATGATCAGTGAGCCATCGACCTGGCTAACGTTTGTCTGATCAAGTGCTCGGATATGTTCGAGGTGCGTGGTTATAATGTCGTCGACTGTCCTTCCAGTTGCTTCCCCAGCCGCCAGTTCGAACTGGTTGTAATGATTCCTCTCTACTCTCTCGCCGGGAGATACTTTCGGGTGATTGAACTGGTGCACCATCGCTGCCTGGATCTCCTTCGAAAGCGGATGTGTGGTGTATACGAGAATGGTCTTTTTCATCGACATGCTGAATGCTTTCGTGGCGGTTTGGGCGTGAAACTGCGCAGGAAGACTAGGCCTGAGAATGATTTTAATCGTGGGTCTCACGGCTTCTGCTATCACTGATATAACGGGTGGCTTGTCTTGGACCCTGAGTTTTCCTGTCTGCTCTTCGAATTTCAGAGTCCTGTATGTCGGGTTTAAGGGTGTCTCTATGGGGAAGACCTGCGCTGCAAGCCAACACACGTCGGCATTATCTTTGTTTCAGCTGCATGAGAGACATCGTTCTCTACCGCTCCCGTTCTAAACCCGCGGAGGAAACCACGCGTCGGATATTTAGGCCTTGCACTATCCAGAGCGAGCCTTTTTTGCGTGAGAATAGCCCTGCGACGTTGCAGTGGATTCACTTGTACAATACGTATTTTATACCCCTGCGTGAAATGACGTGACTCCCGCCCAAGTTCTCTTGAAATGCAGTGCATCGTGAATTAAATATCAGGTTCTGCTCCTTCAATTTCTGAAAATGACAAGGCAAATTTAGTTTGCTACCGTTTCTTTGGACGTTTCCTGTCGAATAACGAGGGTGTCATTCTCTATGTATGAAGCAAAAGCAAATCTTTGGATATGACGTCGGAGACGCGAAGCGGAGAACCGAATCTCCGCCCCGTTGATCCGGAACAAGCGCTTACATGTACGATCACAAATCAACTTGCTCTGCAACAGCGATTACTGTGAACTCTCAACTACTTGCAACTGGCGCCAGATGTGGCTCTTATTTGGCTCTTATTAGATGTTCCCGTGATGCCCTCCTTCTATCATGTCTTCTTCCTGCCCACAACCAACAATTCCCAACGAACTACTTCGCACGATCATCGTCCGCGTTTTCGCAGAGAGCATCCATTCTATTACCTTGCATCCTGACGATGTAGAATGGGAGATGGATGTTATTCGGACTATGTGCGGCGTGTCTTTTGCTTTCCGAGAGATCGTGATGGAACTGGCTTCCAAGGCCTTCGGGGTCAAATTATTTGACGATCCTTTAAGGTGTGTAGGTAATGAGCATCATTCACTACGAGTGCAGAGATGAAGATCTTTGCAGCGGGTTCTTACAGGTTGAGAAGAAATTTCGAAGTTTACGACTACTTGGGATGAAGCTACGCAGGCTGGGGGGACACACTTCCTATATTGAACTATTCCTAGATGATTCCACCTTGACCTTGGGTTATACTTCATTTCTCGCTGCCCTCGATCTGCGCCATAATACTACCGGCGTTACCATCCAGGTGTTTCAAAGTACCCAGAAGCTCATCTTCAATATCCTCACGACAACCTTGCGACTTTGCGGAAGCATCGAACCTCCCGAGATGGCAGACATTCTCTGCGATGCCATGATCGATGAGATCGAACTAGTTCGAAGTGGTGAGAGTTACATGGGTAGCTGTGTAATTATCTGCTAACTCTACTGCGAATAAAGGACTGGATATTGTGCAAGGCGTTGTGGAGTTGAATAGCCTTTTAGATTCATGGATGTCCCTTCAAAGCTCGGCAACAGCCGAGGACCGTGAGGTACCATGCCATCCCCATCTCATTTCATTTCAAACATATTCAAGGCCTGTTCTCTTAAGCTAACCCACGTTCGAATTCACCAAGAACTCGAGAAGATCGAAAAAGTCAACGAACGCTGTCCCAAGTCACCAGCCTTCCATCAGCCTTTCACCCCAGCACATGTTCGTTTGATTTCATCTGAAGTGAATCTGCTTGACATCGTACTAATTTCTTCCAGCTCCCTGGTGTCCTCCCAACACTCAAGAAATTCCATGCAATGACCTTCAGTTTGGATGAATATAGTATCTCAGCACGTTTGGACGTCTTGCTCGAAAAGTGGTCGATAGATTAATATTGTCCTTATTTCGTGAGTCCGGCTCCTAGCTCCTCCATTCATGATAATTCATATTTTGGTACGACTTGTCAACCTAATGTAGTAGCCCAGTGGGTCAAGCAAGTCTACGTTAAAAATCTCCGGAAGGTGAATTGACCTCCTGACGTTAGATACCTTTTTCAGTAATACAACCTTGTAATATGAGTCTTTACTTCAAGTCCGACATTACTGACTTCACTCTCGGTTTTGTCGCACCATTGCCCAATCAGATTTGTTGCCTGTTGCGTTGCAAATGCTTTGTTGACGCGATGTTTACGCGTGTTACGAAACCGTGAGAATAGACCAAATATAGAAACAATTTTCCATCCAAAATTTCATTCGTCACTCCCTCCTCTTACCAAAACTACCATGTTCGCCAACGCCATTCGGACACAAGCACGGCTCGCACTCAGCTCATGTCGAGCTCGCACTTCTCTCGCAACCGCTGTGCGGCTTGTGCCCCGAGGGCAAATGGTCCCTGTTTCAATCGCATCGCGTCCATTATCGACTTCACGAACAGTTTTCAACGACTATGAGTCTTCAGGCTTTGCTCGGGATGTGGCCCCTGTCAGAAAGGCCAACCCACCGTCAAACTCCCTCTTCGTGGGTAACCTACCCTATAGTGTTGAGCAAGAGGAGATTCGAGAAAAGTTCCAACCTTACGGTGAAATAACATCAGTCAGAGTTGGTATGTCATTCGTTTTTACATGTCGCCTGTGAACATAACTAATTGGTTTTAACAGCATTCCGACCAGATGGCACCGCTCGTGGGTTTGCCCACGTAGAGTTTGCCAATGAAGCGGATGCCGTTGCAGCATTCGAGTCTATGACTGCGGAACCCGCGTATATCTTAGACCGTGATCTTCGCGTGGACTATGCAGGCCAAAGGACCACAAGGACCAGTTCAGAGAGCGAGCCATTCCATAAGCTTTATTTCAGTGGCTTCCGAGGTGATGAAAGACTGCTCCGCAGTGCCATCCAGCAGTTTGAGAGCAGCGTTATCGACGTCTTTTTCTGTAAGCCGGCGTGATTAGCCCAAGCTTCTTTGATGTTAATTTCATTTCATTTTTTCAGTGAAAGACCGCGAGACCGGCGAGCGTACAGATGCTGGATTCATCGACTTCATGAGTGTCGAGCGCGCCACTGAAGCACTCAACGAGTTGAACGGACAAGACGTTGGCGAGGGTCTGACCCTTTCTCTTCAGTTCGCCCGCCCACCAAAACAGAGGTCGGAAGGTGGACAGCGGAGGAGCGGGGGTAACTGGGGTGGTGAGCGGCGCAGCGACAGACGTGGCGGATCCAATAGCGGAGGTCGCGGCGGTTACGAAGGTAGCAGGGGAGGACGTCAAGGGGGCTACGGTGGCGGGCGCCGTGACGAAGGGTATGGTGGTGGGCGTCGTGACGAAGGGTACGGAGGAGGCCGTTACTGATTTATTTTACCGTACTTCGTTGGCACATACGCCTTTCAAAAGCTCTCACCTATGCGTAGTCAGCAGCCCATATGCATGTCGCAATCTCACGCGAACCTAATATCACATCAACCACAGCTCCTCGTTACTTTCAGACCTCTCATAACTACTACTTTCGTGCAGTAAAATTATTCTCGGGCACGTATACTGTATGTTCGTTCACCAACAAGACTTGCCGTCCGTTTCGCAGCAAGTTCTAGGAATATGTTTGGAAATACTTATGTAGTGTTGATCCAACCGGTCACCAAGATCCAACGTACGCCTGCAACCCACGTGAACACACTTGGAAATTCCAGTCAGAGTCAGACTCCCGGTTCCTCTCGGATTTTGAAAACACAGGAACATGCGTACGCTTTTTGGGGGCCTACACATGGCCACCGTTGGATATTGGGCTTGTGATCCCTTCATCCACAGGTGTCAGTGAGCAAAAGGTCCATAAATTACCTTCAATTTTCCTCCTGATTTCACTGATTCGAAAACTATAGACGACTCTCCCAGACGAGCCCAGACGGCATACCGGTGCAACCAAACCCAGCCGAAAGGAGTTATGTGGCTTCAATGCCTTTGTAGTGCAGTTGCTTGGTAAGGCAGCTTTTGTATCTGGAGAATTGAGTTTTGACATCAAGACAGACCAAAGAGGATTCATCGCCCGATTTCGATCTGGCTCATCTTCAAGGCCGAACGCGCGTCCCGAGGGACATAATGACAAAGAACAAGGCAGCCGCATGTAGGATGTCGCAATGTACAGCTAACTTCAAACGGGCATTAGGGTATCAATTCTTCACCCCCTTCACCACCCCCATTCTGAAGGTGAGTACTAGTGAAGCTACCCCCAAGCCTCTCGCCCTCTCGTCTGACTCACCTCCTCCTCTAAGCTTCTACGATGGATGAAACACTCCGATATATCATCAACCACCTGTTCTTACCTGCTCGTCTGCCGGATAGCGACGACTACAGTATCGACAAAGACCTTGCTATTTGTGATCTTGTCATCAGCCTCGCTGAGGAATTTGGGGCCCTCTTTGGTCAAAACTTTGTTTCACGCTGGAATCCCATTATGAAAATGCTCAGAGCTTTGCGTAGCCTGCAGTCTTCAAGTACATTGGATGCCAAGGAGGTTTTGCAAGCGATAAGGGGCTTGACCCCCGGAGGTACCTCTCAAGCTCCGGTTCAATGTAAAGCTGGACTTACCTTTCCTCCAGATGTTTTAGTACTTCCGATTCGAGAGCAAAACGCCTGCGTTATCCTACGCAAAAATGAGGAAACGACGACTTATGAATCGTTCGAGGTTGACCCGCCGAATGCAGAGGTCATGGGAACAGTCGGCCGACTCGTATGCTCATATCCAGGCCCAGCCGTGACTATCCTGGACGAGACTGCTCTTGAACCGTCGTTTCAAGCTGAGTTGGCATCCTTTTTGGCTAAAATGGATGTCGATGTCCTTGATTCCATGCCGACCACAATCAAGGCAAAATCAACCGTCCTAGAAGTACGAGATACGGCCGACCCACATTACATCACACAGCTCCTCACTGCTATTCTCCGTGGTCTGCCTGGTAGTGAGATTGCCGATGTGAAGCGGGTCGATAAACATATTCGCAACGACATCATATGGCAAAAGTCATACAGACCTTGGCGCCGATCATCCCTTTGGCTTGTGATACGTGTCGCTCTCCAAACGACGTTGAGTATCCGATTTGCAGGCAGTACCGATGACGGCATTTACAAGGCTTTCATGGGTTTCCTGCTGGCTGAGGTGATGCGTCTGGAAGAATGCCTAGACTTGTCGACCGATCTGCTTCATTGCATGCGAGCAAAGGTCGCTCGCCGCTTAAACAAGCTCGGTGCAGAAACGCCGCGTGTGGTAACAAAGAGAATAGCTTTGGCAGTTCGCAAGGTCACGACATTGCTAACCAATCGCTGGTCCAATGTCCAGAGTGGCCAAATGCAGGCCACAGCCTAGGCTCCAGATCAAATGGATATCACGACAGATACTCGTCTATCCCTTCTACAATCCAAGGGTTATCTAGCCCAACGTTTACAAGAAGCTGGTCTTCCCAGATTTCCTTCTAAATTTCAACCTTCACAGCACCGTCGTATGTTGGGAAGCCGTGCCTTCGATCCTCGCCAGCTTTCCGATGCGCTTTCCCATGATCCAATTGTCGCTCTTGTTGATATGGAGTACTACGTACAGCGAGATCTGGATGTTTGGGTTAATGCTCATCATTTTGACACGCTGGCATGTGTCGACCTGGCACATTGCATCAAGCTATATAGTGCTGTGGCTCGAACCCAGTACGCGGGTAACCCAGAGGACGAGTCGATGATGCTGCTGACGATCTTCCAAATGTGGGTTGCTCTGGACCGACTCGCAGTCGCTCAGCACCCCATCCTATCTGAATATTCCCCCGAGATACCCGAAGCATTGCTCCAACCACTCCTGCTTTGGAAAGCGCTACCCCTACAGTGTTTTATTCGCGTCCAGCACTATATCTGTGAACGTTCTAGACAAGCTCGTAAAGGGTCTATCTTTGTAGATGCAACCTCGTCGACGTCTTTCGCAATTCGGTTCTTCAGGACTTCTGGAGAGCATCAGGCTCTTAAGGCCAAAATCGAGCTTGATGCTCAATCACACCGGAATGCGAAAGAGAGAGAACTACGAGACGCGAAGGAGAAGTACAATTTAATCATCTTCCGGGCCCAAATTCAAGAACATACGTACCGGAATGAGCTTCATGACCTTAACTGTGACAGGTGCCGATTGGAGAAAGAAGCGGAATCCATGAAGATCAAGGTTCACGAATGGCCTTTGCCTGAAGATGAACTTTCCGCTGAAGCAGTGGTGTTCGAGCTTCGGTGTCCAATCGTGTTTCGGACGTGGAGAACTACGACATACGAGATTTTGTATGACGTATGTTGGCCTGGCCGACCTCACTTACGTCCAACACCAGCTTATGCCAAATTGGAAACGTATCCTGGTCTAGTCCCTTACGTTGGGGAACTTTCGCGCATTACTTATGCGTCGTCGACCAAGTCATTTACCTCGTCACATTACTCCTCCATGAGCGTTGCAAGTGCCGAATTCAGCACTCTCTGCGTCAACAATGGCCTTCGGTATCGTCTCTTTGACGAGAAAGAGGGAGTTTGGGCTTCTCATTCATTCTTGGATTGTTCGGTGGATGATCTTTGCACCTTCAAGATACCAGGGAATAGTCCATATCGAACATTGCAATATGCCGTCAGTGGCACGAGCCATACCTCAAATGTGGTTATCGCACAGCAAGCTGATGTTCCGGCTGAGCTCAACCTCCACGAGCACAACACATTTGGCACTCTGCGGAGTGGGCCTCGATTGCAGTGGTTGAATATATCTCGAGAGCTTAGAGCTAGAGTCATGTCTTCTGCTCATCCGGAGGTTCAACTACTCGTACTGCAGGCAGCGTTCCAGGTTGGCCCTGTGTCACCATCTGCCGATGACCTCGAATGGCACGCTACGCTACGGATTCCCACCTTCGGCACGACTCTCCTGTCTGAAATGGACGATTTTATCAACAGCATCGAGGACAACTGGTTACACGTCACGAGCTTACAAATGTTCATTCTGCTCACGGCGCGTCTGCTAGCATCCGCTGAGGCACAAGACGTCATCCGGGATGCATTCAGTCTCCTCAAAAGGTGCAGAAAAGTGGCTTTCAAGTGGCTTCAGCAGGTCACTGCTGCACTTGGAGACGTGGCGGATGATGCTGTCATAGCTGATATTCAACACCGCATCTGTACAGTGGCCGCGACATGTCGAGCGACGTATGATGTAGAGCCCCAGCACCTGCAGGTGCTACTATCCTCAGATGAAGACGTTGCAGTTCTCGTGCAGTGCGCCATCTACCTACATGACAACGTCCCTCCAGTCGATCCTCCTGACGATCTGAAACGCCTTCTGAGTCGTGATCGCCGTCTTTCACAACGCATTGCGCCTACATTGTGGACTCGGGTAGAGCAGAGTCATACTGGTTTGGACTGTGCTATTTCTGCAATTTGGGCTGGATATCGGCGTGGGTCCGGGTGGAGGCTGCTGCCCGAACCAAATGAACGTTGGGTTACTACGACTACGATAGCAGAGAATAGTCGGTCTGAGGTTCATCTCAATCTATTTGACGGCACCCTCCTTATAAATGGCAAACCACTTGGACGGTTACCTTCCGAAATTGTGAGAAACTCAACATACACACGTGTTCTAGGTCAGGTACGTGGTGTTGCTTATAACTTGGTGCAAAGCTTATACCCTTCGCAGAAAATATTGGATGTCATTCCATCTGACCAAGCAAACATGGATTTCGCTACTCGTGCTGTCGCGTCTTTTTCCGGATTTCAAGTAAGTCATCATCCAGTCTAGTGATGCGGGATACTCATTTTCCCTAGCTCCACTTCAAGCTTCAGGCCGGGGACGACTTGGTCATCCAAGCTAAACGGGGCTCAGAGCTTTATGAACTGATACCTCATCATCACTTCATAGGGGACCTCCCAACCTTCTTCGTCGAGCGATATGCGCACTGGCTATGTCTTTCGCCACCAATCACACCCGTTATAGAATTTCGCCCAATGGACGCTAGATGGACCCCATCACAGGAAAACTGGCGGATGAAATTTTCTGCTGTGGGGCTTTCGACTATGCAGCTGGAACAACTGTACATGGTGGATATCAGGAGCTCGACGTTCAAAATGATGTCATCTCTTTTGAAACCTCTCGAAATCCCGCAATATCTACATGTCACCGCTACTGGCAACGGCAATCTTTCAGTCGAGTTGCCCCGCTACAAATTGTCATTCTTCCTGAACAATGAGCAGGAATTAGAGTCGAACAATATGCGCGACATGGTGGTTGATTCCGGTATACCCAGTGGCACGATGGTTGGCCTGTCATCTCAGCTTGTCCTCAAAACAATCAACCCTGCGATGAAGGATCTTCCTCGCTCCCGCTGTGTCGTCATCCCGTTCGGTGATATTATCTGCCAGTCAAACCCACATCATGTCAATCTGGATATCAACCTGGGGAACAGTCCATCAGTGCGATATTTCAAGTACGACATTGACACCACCCTTGGATGTCTTGTCGGTACGACCCTCCTCAGTGACCTATACAAGATATTGCTCCATGCTTCCACGTCTTTCCCTCTTCCAGATCCCCTCACAGGGCGCACTGGAACGGAGGAAGCTCTGTCCGAGTTGGGTTCCGCAAAGTGTCTTTCATTCCAGGTGCTCGGGGCTGAGGAGTTCGATCTTTTGTTGAAGATTGCTTCCCTATGTCCGGACCGAAAATGGTACCCAAAACACCTCAAGGTCATGCAGGTTGTGCAGTGGGGCAAAATTGGACCCCTATCACAGCATTGGGGGTTTGCCATCCATGTAAGGGCTATCCTCCGCTACACCGAGGAACTCAGCATCTTTGACGAGGACGATAAACCTTGGATACACCATGCGAATGAGATTGTGGAGATAGATGATCATCTTCGCAATCGTGCTGCATCGCGCAACTATTATTTGTATCCTCGAGAGTATGCATTTTACGACCCTAGTGCCGATCAGGATGCATCGTACCTTTCGTCGGGTCGTACCGCTGACCGTCTTTCGGGTGGTTCTCTCAAGGAAGAATCCACTACACTTGCTGCCAATGTTTCAGCCATGGTCCAGCAATGGCCACGTCAGCTACATACCGTACAAAATTTGTGGACGACACTACTGTCATTTGCAGGGCCATTGCTCAACGAGCGAGCCCCTCAAACATCTATCTCCTACAGAAGTGAACTCCTCCATCCAAAATTATCCGATGTTTGGTTATCTCTCTACAACCAGTGCCGCAAAGGGAGGGAGGTCGACCGGAGATTCGCACTGTCATTTTCACTCCCAGCAATGGCATATGGCTCGCCCGAAAATCTTCATCTTATCCCAACATTGTTGGCCTTTGCAACTGTACGCCGCTTCGCCATCATTAACCCTCCACACTGGGAAACATATCAGTTGTCCATGGGGATTGCACCGGATAATGCACTATTACTGAAGCTCGTAGCCAAGTATGCCCAGCCTCTCTTCAAGACACCTTCTCGCAACTTGGACCGTTTTCGTAGAGAGTCCAACAAAAGGTTCCAGGAACGCTGCGAGTTACACCGACAGGAAGCCTATCGGCCTCAAGCTAATGCCATTGTACAGGCACTGTCTTCGCAGTGGCCATGCGAAGAACCTTCTTTTCCATCCAATGCAGAATACCCGCTTATCGATGTGGAGTCCCAGGAGTTCAGACTTACAGTGGCTGAAATCTTCCGTAGCTGGTACAGGAATATGCATTTGCACCAGTATGTTCAGCGAGTTCAGGCGACGCTGGACATTGCTCGTCAGTCCTCGTCGTTGATCGTGCCATCGACTATCCTCCCATATATGGCTACTCACTCACCTATTTCAAGAGACAGACATCAGATGCCGTCACTCGCCGGGATTGCCGCCCAACGACGTTCCACGCAGGTCCCTACCTATCCGGCGCCTACGCCTCTCCGACCCCCACTTCAGGAATGTCTGGATTCCGGTACATCGAAGCTAGAACTTCTTTTGAATGAATTCTCTTCCAGTCTGCGTGGCCTTCGTAATCGTTACGGCTCTGCATTGGAGGAGAGTCGAAAGAGTTACGTCGAGAGTCAGACAGTTCTTGTGGCCTCTAGCGGCATGACATTCTCCTTCGAGCAGTTGATCCATCATCGCGGACTCTGCCGCAAACACTATGACCAATTATACGACACTATCAAGATGGCATTTTCCCCAGCTGGCACTGCCCAGCAAATGGGATATCTGACCGGCCAGTGGCCACGTATTACCATTAGATCTTTGCTAGGATTTCTTTCAACAAATGCAAAGTCCCGGTTGACGGAAGATTGGAGAGCTCAAATCATCCTACTTGCACAAAGTCTTGTGCGACTGCAGCATGCTGAACGTCTTCTGTACTATGCAGCCATGGGATGCGGGGAAGACTTTACAATGGAACTTAGCAACGACCGATATGAGCAGGACATCGCATTCAATCATTATCCTGAATGGCTTCTAATTCAGGTGCGTTTCAACTCGTCAAACCCGCAAGACTTTTAACGTTGATGTATTTGTTATAGATTGAGGGTAACTTCCTTGTGCGTCCTCTTCAGAGCCGTGTGGCTAAAGAAATGATGTCGCCGACATCAAGTGAGAACACTGTGTTACAACTCAACATGGGCGAGGGCAAGTCATCCGTCATTGTGCCCTTAATCTCTTCCTGCCTAGCAGATGGAGAGCGACTTGTGCGAGTGGTTGTATTGAAGCCACTTGCCAATCAAATGTTTCAATTACTTGTCCTCAGGCTGTCCGGTCTCGCGAATCGCCGTATATTCTATTTCCCGTTTTCTCGGGACGTCAAAGTCACACCTGCTCGTGCTAGACAGCTTCAGTCCTTGTACGAGACATGTATGCGGGAACGAGGCGTTCTAGTTGTTCAGCCAGAACACATCCTGTCCTTCAAACTCATGGGTATTGACCTCGCTGTCAGTGGGAAATGGGACCAGTCCACTGTCGAAACGTTATTGCAATCGCAGCGTTGGCTCACACGCAGAACAAGGGATATTCTGGACGAGAGCGACGAGATCTTGAGTGTCAACTATCAGTTGGTCTACACCAGTGGATTGCAAGCACCAATGGAGGGACATCCTGATCGCTGGCTCACGATTCAGGAAATTCTTTCCTCCGCCAAACGGCACGCGCGAAGGCTTCAGGCAAAATACCCTGTCGGACTCGAAGTTGAGATGATCGAAACAGCATCCTTCCCGCTCATCCGCATTCTCGATAAGAATGCAGGTGACGAGTTGATACTTTCAGTCGCACAGGAATTGATCGGCAAAGACCGTTTTCGTCTCCTTTCAGGCTCTTACCGTCAGGCCGCCCTTCGATTCGTAACATGCCACACCAATGCAGATGTCAATGTCAACCCACTAGAAGAGCAATACAAACATACGAACTTGTGGAAATGTCTTCTGCAATACAGAGGTTTGCTCGGTAGCGGCGGTATTCTGCGGTTTGTGCTGCAACAAAAACGATGGCGGGTGGATTACGGTCTCGATTCCACACGGACACTTCTTGCGGTCCCTTACCGTGCCAAAGATGTTCCATCTCTCAGAGCTGACTTCGGACACCCTGACGTTGCCATCGCGCTCACGTGCCTAAGCTACTACTATGGTGGTTTGACTCCAAAGGAGTTGGATCGTTGCTTCGAGCTTCTCTTCAAGCTCGATAACCCATCCTTGGAATATGAGGTATGTTCGTCCACAGTTTCTGGTGTTGAGATTAACAGTGCTGATGATATCAGGCATGGGTTACGGATGACAATGCCATGCCAGTGTCCCTTCGCACAATTGTTGGCATTAATTTGGACGACCTCGACCAACGAAAAATACATTTGTTCCCTTTGTTTCACCGCAACCACGCTGCCATAAACTTCTATTTGTCCAATGTCGTGTTCCCGAAAGAAGCCAAACAATTCCCCAAGAAGCTTGCAACGTCTGCATGGGACCTGGCCGAAACCAAGTCCCTGCCTACGACCGGATTCAGCGGTACGAACGATAACCGCGATCTCCTTCCCACTTCCATTGAGCAATGTGATCCTCTTGATCAATTGAGCACAAACGCCCGAGTGCTAAACTACCTTCTCCTACCTGAAAACGACTACTACGTACGTCTCGGGCGCGACGATCAAACTCTGGCGAGCCGCGACTTCTTGGAGCTGATAGTCCAGCAGGATCCGCCCGTCCGGGTACTGCTCGACGTCGGTGCTCAAATGCTAGATCTTCGGAATATCGAGCTCGCGAAGACCTGGCTATCTGTAGAGCCAAACATGGATGCTGTCGTATTCTTTGATGACACTGATCATTTGGCTGTGATGAGCAGGGATCAGAGCATCGAGCCGTTTATCTCATCTCAGTACAATCAAAAGCTGGACCTTTGTGGGATATATCTTGACGATGCACATACACGTGGGACGGATATCAAGTTTCCTGTCGGGTTCCGAGCCGCTGTGACGCTTGGTCCTAAGCTTTCGAAGGATCGGCTGGTACAAGGTGAGTCGCATTTATTTTGGCGGGCCTTGATTGCTGATGAAGGCACCAAGGTTGCATGAGGATGCGCAAGCTAGGCCAAGGTCATTCAGTCATATTTTTTGCACCCATGGAAGTCGACAGATCCATCCGCGAGCTGCGACCCGCAGCTATTGAGGATAAAGTGGAAGTCCTGGATATTCTTCGATGGGTCATGTCAGAGACTTGTGATTATATTGAAAAGCATCTTTCACATTGGGCGCAGCAGGGAGTTGAATACAGAAGACGAAGGGAAGCGTGGGCGGTATACGATGCAGAGCCATCCGTCGTGGGTGCTCTTGATGGGCTTCGAACTTCCTGGGAGGAGCCAGACGCTCGCAGTTTGCACGACATGTACGCCCCGTCAGCACAGCCGAGCCCATTCCTTCACCCAGCGTTCCGGGTTCCTGAGCTTGATGAGCGACTCCAAGCACTGGGTATCTACTCACTCGGCAGCTCACAAATGGACGAAGAACAGGAAAGAGAAGTTAGCCACGAAGCGGAACGTGAGCGCCAAGTTGAGCGGCCACCTAAAGCCGAACCAGCGCAACACCACGTCCACAGGGATGTCATCTCCCTCGTCACGGCCGGAGCAGATCCTACCATTTCTCCTTCTTTTATGCGCTTGTTCTCGCCCCTTCGCCACCTTGGCAACCACTCGTGGTCTATCTCTTTGTGGGCCACGAAGGACTTTTCGACTACTGTGAAAGGCCCAAGCGAGTCAGCTACAGACTACCAGCGACCCGTCAACTGGATACTATCTGTTCCATCCCGACATCTTCTTATCGCACTCAGCCCATACGAAGTCAACGAGCTTCTGCCACATATCACTAAGAGCAAGCATGTACACCTTCACATCTATTCTCCCCGGGTCACGAAAGCTATGAAAACGTTCGAGGACCTCACTTTCTTCTGCATCCCTCGACTACCATCATCGTGGACCCCGCCTTCCCTGACCGATATCTCGCAACTCAACCTCTGGGCCGGACAGCTGTACCTAAAGGACTTTGGCGCCTACTCACATCTGTGTTTGATCTTGGGTCTTGTGCGAGACGATACGAGTGGGGCTGGATCTTGGGAGGGCGATGGATTTGTCAAGCGAGAGCATCGTCGTGGTGAGATGGCTGTGGTTTGCAAACTCTCCGAGAGTCCGCTGCCTTTCTTGAAGGATGTCATGGGGCTGCGTAGGAAGGGCATGAATTACCTATTGACACATATGGGAAGGATCTTGAATGCGGGACTATTGACAGAGGATGACTTCAAGTCTTGATTAATGACGGTATGGCGGCCACAATCATTCCCCTTTCGGCATCTCGTCTTATGATATAACAGTGCTAGAAAACCGCATACGGTGAAGCTAGTTTGTTGGAACAGAGGGAAGTGTCATTTCAAGATATACCATAGTTGTTTAAATATTGTACATATAGTTCGATCTTTAGCTTCAGGTATCCTCATGGAGTCTATTGACGTGAAGAAAATATTCATATCGTATACGTAAGTGGACAGTTGTAGAAAATTGGGCAAAGATACACATACTTCAGAGATTGTCCTCGCGCATCGTTTTATTATAAGAATGACTGACGGGGCACGAGGGAGGATGATGTATAAGTGAGATACCCAGTGCTGCCCAGTGCCCAGTGCAGAGTCACTGCAGACTCGGAACGCTAGACCGATCCTGTGATATGGGACGCAACGCAATCAGGCATTCATGAGGGAAGTATAGCCCGCTTCGTGTCGTGGTTGATAGCGGCGTGTTACATGGTCATCGGGATCGTCGTATACGATTGCCAGTAGCCAGTCAGAGTCCTCCCGGATGGCCTTGAACTTGAAGGATCATGGCCAGACGGTGACGGTGATCAAGCTTGAATCTGATCAAGCCCCTAGATATTCACGTGACCACGATCTTCAATGTTTGTTCTCGAAGTTCTCGATTGGTTCCCGCCGCCTGCAGCTGGCGCTCGCCGCTCGCCCTTGAGATCGTGAGACTCGAGTCTCCCCACTCCCTCAGCTTCACTCATGAATCATCTTGAGAATACCTAATAAACTTCTTCATTTCGTTCAAACAGAAAATCGACATTGTAGCCTGTATTGGAGCAGCTGTCCTGCAAACAAGGTAAACCAAAAGAAGTACTGTAGCTCGTAGGCGCCCAAAACGTTGATTGACAGGTCCTCAAGGCAAACACAGGGCATTTATGGCAGTCTCGTTCGCCCGCTACGAATGGTGTCTATCTTTAACCACAACTTCACCACCCAATCGAGTAAGATTCAACCTCTTGTGCTGACTGAATACTCTCTGATAGGTTTTTTTGACGGATGCTTAGACCATAGATGAATGACAAGACACTTGTCTATCTTATAAACCATCTCTTTTTCCCAATTTGTTTACCAGACAGCGACGACTACAACGTTGAGAATGAAGCAGTCCTTTGCAGCTTCGTCCTGGATCGGGCCACAGCCTTTCAGGAAAACTTGCCTCCGTCTTATCCAGGACGATGGGATGGTATCATAAGTATGCTCAAGAACCTGCGGGACACTCAGCTCATGACACCACTTGACGCTACTGCCGTTCGACAACTATTGATCGAAGAGGAAGCAGGCGGTAATGTTTATTCGCTCGAAATTTTGTCCTCTATGTACTCTAATGGAGCTCTCTTAGATACTTTAGTTTTTCCGATCCGCGCCCAGAATGCATGTGTATTTGTCCGAAAATTTGAACAATTAACGACATATGAGTCGTTCGAAGTTGACCCTCCAAACGCAGAGGTCATGGGCACTGCCACAGGTCGACTCATCCGCTCGTTCCCTGGTCCTGCAGTAAGCGTCTCGAATGAGACCGCTGGCGATCCGCTGTTTCAAAAACAATTGGCGTCTTTCTTGTGCCACATGGATGCCGACATTCTTGATTCTGCAGCAGTGAATGTGAAAGCTAAATCGGCTGTACATGAAGTACGAGATACAGCCGATCCACATTATATCACAACACTTCTCACTGCCATTCTACGCGGATATCCCGGCAGCCATCCGGCAGACATTCAGCGGACAACAAAGCACGTCCGTAATGATATCGTGTGGAAAAGTGCTTACAAGCCATGGAGACGATCATCGCTCTGGCTAACACTCCGTGTTGCTCTGCAGACCACGCTCCAGCTCCACCGCTCTAATCAGTCCTCTGATCATCACGACTACAAAGCTTTCATGCTTTTCCTCCTGACCAACGTGCTCTTTATCGATAATTGCTGTGAGCTCCCCACCTACCTCCTACACTGCATGCAAGCCAAGATTGCCCGACGTTTGCACAAACTCTCCGGTTCGGCACCCGACTTCATGGTGTATGAGGTCAATCGAGCAATCCAGAAGACACGGGCGATTTTAGACACTCGGTGGCACAAACTCCAGTCCGATCAGGCATTATCTCCTAGTTGGGATCCACGAACACTGGATATAGAAGAGGATACCAAGCTTTCCCTCCTGGCATCCAAGACGTATATTGTGGAGCGCCTACAACAGCATCGCCAGTCGAACAATCAGGTTGTGTTTCAGCCTTCGGAGAATTCACGCTTGCACGATGTCCTTCAAGATTTTCATGCTTTCTCTCCGGACAATTTATCGAGTGCGCTTTCCCGTGAAGTGGATGTAGCGCTTCACGACCTTGAGCATTTTGTCCAAGACCATATTGATCACTGGGTCGATACACGTCTTTCCGATAGTTCCGCATTGATCACCCTTGCAAAGTGTATCAAGATCTATGCAGCTCATGCCCTGATCAAATACGCGGACAACCCAGAGGAGCAATCCATCATGCTTCTTACTATTTTCCAGCTCTGGGTGGCTTTGGACCGGATTTGTATCACGCAAATACCTATGCTAAAGGAATTCTCACCGGAAATACCTGAAGCACTGCTAGAGTCACTTTTACTTCGAACGAAACCATCAATTTCAAGACTTCTCCACGTCCAACAATACCTCCATGGTCGCCAACACCACGCTCAAAGAGGGTCTATTTTTTCTTCGACAACATTTGCGATTCGATACTTTGATAGCTCACCCGAACTGCATGAGCTCCGAAGGCAGATTGAGGCAGACGCACAAGCGGCCCACGATGAAAAAGTCAAAGAATTCAACACGAAGAAGGAAACCTATCGACAGACCATCGCGACCAGCGAATCAGCGGAACATAATTACGACCGCGATGGCGATCACTCCTATCCCTGCTATAAATGCCAGCAGAAAAACAAGGCCAAGAAGATGTCAATCAAGGTTCACGAGTGGCCACTACCTCGAGATGGCCCTTCTGCCAAAGCGGTTGTATTCGAACTTCAGTGCCCGGTGATTTTTCAAACCTGGAGAGATGTCACATTCGAGATTCTGTATGATATTTGCCGCCCAGAATCATCTGCATCACCCCAAGCCTCTCCGCCTATGAGGGTAAACCTGAATGAATACTCGGGTTTGCTGCGTTATGGTACCAAACACCCACGTCGGATCATATATGCTTCGACAACAAAATCGTTCACCTCTTCTCACTATGCGACTATCAAGATCTCGTCCGCGCACATTGACGGTGTCTGTGTCAATAACGGACTCATGTTTCGTCTCTTCGACTCTGGCAAGCAATCATGGGTTTCGAACCCATTTTCAGACTGTGCATTAGATGAGCGATGTACTTTCAAGCTACCTTCCAACAGTCCATACCACATTTTGCAGTATGCTGTGAGTGGTACTACGCATACGTCAAACATGGTCATTTCACAGCAAAGTACGGTACCTCAAGTGCTCACATTACATGAGCACGCCGCTTTCGGGACTCTGCGCAGTGGTCCTATGCTTCAGTGGCTAAACATTGCACGGGAGCTGCGATCCAGAACACTTTCCTTTGCGTGTGACGAAGTCCAGTCGCTTGTGATGCAAGCTGCATCCCAGGTCGGACCAACAAAGGACGGAGACCTTACGTTGCACGGAATCTTACAAGACACGAGGTTCAGTGTCACTCTCCTCATGGAAATGGATGACTTGCTTTCTAGTATCGAGGGAAATTGGCATCATGCCAATACTCTCCAGACCCTCATCTTTCTTACTGCACGAATTCTTGCTTCTAACCTTGATAGCAATAGCGAGGTAGCCAACAAAGCTTGTGTTTTTCTAAAGAGAGCAAGGACGACTGCCTTCGCGTGGGTGCAACACGTCTCGGCCAAACTAGGAGATGCAGGAAATGACGCCGCTATACGCGATATCCAGTGCCGCATCTGTACTGTGGCTGCTACATGTCGGGCGACTTACGACGTGGACGCCCCCTATCGCAATCAACTCCTTGTGTCAGACGAGGACGTCAGAATTTTGATACAGTGTTCTATCCAAGTCCACGATAACACTCCACAAAACTGCTCTCTCTCTGCTCTGAATCGACTTCTGGCACGAGATCGTCGACTCTCACAGTCCATTGCGCCTTGGCTGTGGTCGAGGATTGCCGTTAGCCGATCAGGAGTAGACCAGGCATTAGCCGCAACATGGATGGCTTATATTCCCGGTTCGAGATGGACTCAGTTACCCAGGCCCAATGATCGTTGGATAACTACCTTTTCCTCAAAGGATTCTGCTAGCGTCCACTACAATCTCTTCGATGGCAAACTTCTGATAAACGGAAAGCCTTTGGGTCGCTTACCATCTTCGATAACGAGGAATCCGACCTATTCTAGAGTTCTTGGAGAGGTTCGTATTATCCTCTTGCACATATATGTATCGCTAACCTCTCGACATTAGAAAATATTGGATGTAATTCCCTCAAACCTTCCGGATATGGACTTTGAAACACGTGGTGACATATCCGCCTCTGGTTTTCAAGTAAGCCACCTCACTTTTCATATGCTCCGATGATTGGGGGTGACCATATCTTAGTTGCATTTCAAACTCCTTGGAAATGACCGGCTTATTATCAAGGCAACACGTACCACCGAGGTTTACGAACTGATTCCACACCATTACTTTAAAAATGACTTCCCTACTTCCTTCGTTGAGCGATATACCCACTGGTTGGGACTTTCATCGCCGCGGAACAACCCCGTCGAGATAGAATTCCGCCCCTTGGCATCCATGTGGGAGCCATCACCAGATAATTGGCGAGTCATGTATTCGACCTCGGGTTCAAGGATGCAGCATGGTGCTTCACTTATGGTGGACTTTCGAAGCAGCACATACCGAATGGTTTCGACTCGCCTGAAGCCCCTGGAGATTTCAGATCACATTCATGTCACTGCTGCCGGTGCCTGGGACCTTTCCGTCGATCTCCCTCGCTACAAACTTTCCTTCTTCTTGAACATCAACCAAGAACTAGAGTCTAGCAATCTGCGTGGCATGGTCATCGATTCAAATCAATTTAGCGGAACTATGGTCGGTCTGTCAAGTCAACTTACCCTGAGATCGGTCGACCCTTGTCAAATACGGCTTCCTCGTTCACGCTGCGTGATCATTCCATTTGGTGATGTTGTTTTCCAACCAAAGGAACATCATATTAAGTTGGATGTCCACCTGGAAGATCATGTCCGCTACTTTAAATACGACATCGACACGGACCTGGGATGTCTGGTAGGATCATCCCTTCTAATCAGTGATCTTTACAAGATATTCTTACATGCCTGCACTTCGTACGCCCTTCCTGATCCACTAACAGGTCGCACCGGTACAGAGGAGGCTCTCAGTGAGCTTGGCTCTGCGAAGTGCATATCATTCCAGTCACTTGGCGATGATGAACGTGGCCTCTTACATAGGATTTCTGATCTTGTTCCAGAGCGAGTATGGTACCCTGACCATCTCAAAATAATGGAGACCGTCCATTGGCGCACAATTTCACCTCTCGCACAGCATTGGGGTTTTGACGCCGAAGTTAAATCCATCCTGCAGTTCGATACTGAACTGAACATTTTCAAGACTGATTATGTTCAACAAAATATCCGTATGCAAACATCTAATGACGATCATCTGCGAATGCGCTCTGTGTCTCGCAACCGGTATCTCTATCCAACCGACTATGCCTATCAAGATTCATACACTGGCATGCATGACAAGACATATCCTCCCCTTGATCATGTTCCTGCCCATCGCATCAGCCCCGCAGTGGATCGCGCTACCCTCGTCTCCCATGTATCAGCTCTCATCCAGCGGTGGCCAGATCAACTGCATACAATCCCAGATCTGTGGTCAAGACTCGAATCTTTTGGGACCTTAACAGATGATAAAGATCGTCGATTATCCCTCTCTTATCAAAGCAGTTTCCTTGATCCTGCACTCCCTGAGATATGGATTCCTTTCTATAATGAATGCCGCTCAGGCTTTGGAACCGAGGCACGTTTCCAGCTCGGATTCTCTCTTCCAGCCATGGTTTATGGTTCACCTGGAAACCTAGAACTGATGCTAACAATGTTATCCTTTGCGACGTTGCATCAATTTTCGACAATTAATCCTCCGCGGTGGAAGACGTATAATCTGCGACTCGGAATCTCACCAGACAAGGAGGAGCTATGCAATATTGTTGCTGAACATGCTTTCCCACTTGATAACTGCCCTTCGAGATATTTAGCCCGACAGGCGAACGAAACACTGTACGAGCACAAGAAACGTCAGGAAGCACACCGCGTTACTGCGTATACACCACAGGTTGATTTTCTAGTCGATACGCTGCTGGCGCAGTGGCCATGTCCAGAGCCATTACTTTCTGAACCATCAGATGCAAGGTTTTCCCTGATAAATTTGACATCTTCCCAACTGAAGCATAGGGTGGTCGAGAAGTTTCAAAACTGGTTCAGAAACCTAGACTTCCGAAACTACGTGGCAAGAGTCCAAAGAGTGCTTGATACTGCTCGTTTGTCTTCACCGACAATTGTTCCTCTAGGTCTCATTTCAGACTATTCGGTTCCAATTTCTTTGTCGGCACATTCCCGCGGTGTTGGACAGTTTGCCACCCCTCTGCAGGATTTGATCTCTCGACGGAATCCTGGACAGGTTAACCTCCCTCTTCCACCTTCACCATTGCGACCAACACATGTGGACTATCGCGATCCGAGTATGTCAAAACTACAGTCTCTGTTAGCGGAGTTCGCTAGCAACCCTCTTCTTCTTCGAAATCGTTATGGTCGCGCCCTTGAGGACAGCCACAGGAGTTACAATCACAAGCAAAACGTGGCACAAGTAATTTCAAGTGCCGTGCCCTTCTCTGCCGAGGATCTGCTTTGCTATTATCGGTCATGCACTCTTTACGTTGTGGACCTTCGGGCTTCAATAACTGAGGTGTTGTCTCCTGTGGACGGTGTTGAGAAAGTGACATATCTGGCTGGTCAATGGCCACGTGTCACCACGAGATCGCTTTTAGGACTTCTTTCAGAAACTTGCAACACTATTAGCTTGGTTGAAAAGTGGAAAGTGACAATCGTGCTTTTGGCACAAGGCATAGTCCGGCTCCAACATGCTCAACGTTTGCTTCACTATGCTTTCCATGGACCGGTGGAAGACTTTCTCAAGGAGCTCGAGAACGATCAGTTTGAGGAAGATCTCGCTTTTACCAAGTATGCCGAGTGGCTATTGATCCAGGTGCGTTTTCAATGGCATTACCTTCGTGTAGTATAATGTGATGAGGAATATTGAATGATGACAGATCGACGGTAACTTCGCTGTACGACCCATTCAAAGCCTTGTTGCGGAGGAGATGATGACGCCAACCTTAAACAAAAACTCCATTTTGCAGCTAAACATGGGCGAAGGAAAGTCTTCTGTCATCGTCCCATTGATATCTTCTTCCCTAGCTGATGGACACAAGATGGTCCGTGTGATCGTGTTAAAACCTCTTGCAAATTCGATGTTCCAGCTGCTTGTGCGAAGGCTTAGCGGACTCGCGAACCGTCGGATATTCTACTTGCCATTTTCTCGGGACGTCAAGGCTAGTTCAGATACTGCAAAACGACTTCAATCTCTGTTCGAATTATGCATGCGGAAACGAGGCATTCTGGTGGTCCAGCCTGAACACATCCTCTCATTCAAACTCATGGGAATTGATCTGGCCATTGGTACTCTCGGAGCAGATGACGGAACTGTAAACTCTCTCCTATCCTCACAACGTTGGCTTACAGCAAAGTCGAGGGATATCCTGGATGAGAGCGACGAAATCCTCAGCATTAAATACCAACTCGTGTATACCAGCGGAGAGCAGGCGCCGTTAGAAGATCACCCGGATCGTTGGATCACGATTCAGGAGATACTACGGCATACGAAAGAACATGCACGTCGACTTCATCTCATTTATACGAAAGGTTTAGAAGTTGATCAGGCTCCGGCATCATCCTTTCCCCTCATCCGCATCCTTGACGAAGTCCCCGGGGATCTCCTCATCACGGCTGTGGCAGAAGACATGTTGAAGAAAGAGAGGTTCCGGCTTCTTCCTCCGCACGTTCACCAGGCCGCCGTGCAATTCATCATCTGCCGTGGTAATGACTCACAACTTTCTGAACTCGAAGGTACCAATTCATGGAAGGCACTTCTGCTATTCCGAGGTTTGCTTGGCTGCGGCTTGCTCCGATTTGTGTTGCAAGAGAAGCGTTGGCGGGTGGACTACGGACTGGATCGCACGCGCACGCTGCTCGCTGTTCCATATCGCGCCAAGGATGTCCCTACGCTCAGAGCGGACTTTGGACACCCTGACGTTGCTATCACGTTGACGTGCTTAAGCTACTATTACGGTGGGTTGGAGGAGAAAGAGTTGAACACTTGCTTGGAACTTCTCTTTCAACTGGACAACCCTGCACTGGAGTACGAAGTAAGTCCGCCCACGGCATCAAGTTTCTTTGCGAGAACTTCTGACAACTCGTTTTATCAGGCATGGGTTGCAGTTGACGAGACAGTACCTTCGCGTTTACGCGAAATTATTGGCATCAATATGGACGACATGGACCAACGCAAGAACGAGCTTTTTCCTATCTTCCATGGAAACCATGCCGTGATAGATTTCTACCTGCGAAGTGTCGTCTTTCCGAAGAAGGCTAAACAATTTCCTAAGAAGTTGGCGACATCTGCATGGGATTTGGCCGAAATCAAAACCCAGACAACGACGGGCTTCAGCGGCACAAATGACAACCGAGATCTACTTCCAACCTCGATCGTACAGCACGACCCTCTTGATCAACTGAGCACAAACGCAAGGGTACTTAGTTATCTTCTACGACCGGAAAACGACCACTACATTTGTCTCCAACGCGAGGAAGACTCCCTGGAAAGCCGTCATTTCTTGAAGCTTATGGTGGAGCAAATTCCAGCAGTGCGGGTTTTGCTCGACGTCGGCGCTCAGATGCTAGACTTGCAGAATGCGGATCTCGCCAGATGCTGGATCTCGCTAGCACCGGACCTCGAGGCCATCGTATTCTTTAATGCTGCTGATCATCTTATGGTCATGACCAGAGATCACAGCATCGAGCCATTTGTCTCATCCCAGTATAATCAGAAACTAGACCTCTGTGGTGTATATCTCGACGACGCCCATACACGGGGCACAGATCTCAAATTTCCCATCAACTTCCGAGCTGCTGTGACGTTAGGGCCGAAACTAACAAAAGATCGGCTTGTTCAAGGTGAGCCAACATCAATTTGGTAGGGTATAAATGTGAATGCTCATCCTGGAATTACCAGGTTGTATGAGGATGCGCAAACTAGGCCACGGACACTCTGTGTTATTCATCGCACCTCCAGAAGTCGACAAGTCGATCCGTGATTTGAGGAAAGGAGCACATGAGGAAAACGCGGTTACTGTTTTGGATATTCTTCGATGGGTCATGTCGGAGACATGCGACTACATTGAACACCATCTTTCACACTGGGCGCAACAAGGAATTGAATACAAAAGACGAAGCGAAGCTTGGGCTGCGTACGACTCAAACCCCTCGGCCGATGGTGCTCTCGATAATCTTCGCGCTTCTTGGGAGGAGCCAGACGCTCGCAGTTTGGAAGAGCTATA
>JABCKG010000079.1:3118-38423 GCA_018851835.1 Hypsizygus ulmarius | reverse complement strand
GGCTCTTGTTTGGTTCTCGCTTTGCATGTAGACATACATTGTAAGTCTCCGTAGCTGACCTAATCTAACCAGATGGACAGTCGATCTGATACAGATACAGACAGTATATACGGAGTTACATCAAAGCTCACTGTTCTCCGTCTTCATCGATCTCACATCATAGCATCTCCACCATGTCCGCAACTACATTTCACGTAGATGCGATGTAGGTCTTAATTTTTCATGCCTGCATTGCCTGACGATGCTTATCATGGTATACCTAGCCTTTTTGACATGGACGGAACCCTGGTGGATTCTACTGCCGGCGTCGTAGGTGCATGGGAGCTATTCCGCGAACAATACCCCGACATTGATGTGCACAATATTTTGAGCTGTACGTCGCTTCCTTCATTTCTGTCGACTAGTGTACTAATAATTACACCAAGCGGCGCATGGTGTCCGGACAGTAGACAACCTCAAGAAATACTGTGGAATTGATGATCCTGAAGAGCTTGAGGTCTGGACGCTTTTGTGCAAAGCCAATGGCATAATCGCTTACAGCCAATGTCCTCCAAGATAGAAGCAGAACGCTTCGAGAAAGCCATCGTAACCAGCTCAACGGAAAACGGGCGTCAAGGGATCGTCTTGCTCCCCGGAGCTGCCTCTATCCTCGACGAGGTACCTCAGTCAGGTGTTTTTGCGCACGTTGTACCTGATCCATGTCTGCCAGCTTGCTCCGGCACGGCACTTACCAAACCCCGCCTGGGCTATATGCACTTCCGCAACGCGATCCTATGCGACGTCTGCCCTCCGGATAGCTGGTGTCCCAGTTCCCGACGTGTTTGTTGCCGCCGAAGACGTCACTCAGGGCAAACCCTCGTGAGGCTTATCCCCCCTTCTTCTCCATGTCCTTTCCTGAACTCTTGAACAGCCCTGATCCATACCTCCTCGGGGCGAAGCAGTGTGGCTTAAAGCCGGAAAATTGTGCGCTAATGCTCTTCTGACAAATTACGTTGTGACCTCACCGTGGTCCGATAGGCATTGTGTTTGAAGATGCCCCATCTGGTCTTCGTAGCGGCCGAGCGGCCGGTTGCAGGACAGTCGGGTTACTCACCACTCATAGTCGCGAACAAATGGAAGCATGCCAGCCCACCTTTCTCGTAAAGGATCTGTCCAAGTAAGAGTTTTATTCTACTCGGTCGAAGCATTTTATCCAATCTTAATGTAGAGTCGCTGTAAAGAGAGCAAGCGAAGGCATCGAAATCACAATCACTGTGGATTAGGAAAGACCATACTCCCAAGATACCATTGAGAGCCTCTTAAGAGACTTTGTATGGGAATAGACGGGGATAGACATAGAAGACACTGGCAGAGAGGACATCGCTTGCTATTACATACGTGCAATGTAAAAAAATTTATGATAAAACATTCGAAACCTGATAATTCACAGGCAACTTTAATAGCGACGTACGTAGATGCGAAAGTAAAGGAAGAACGAGGATAGCGTATATGATAGGTATGCGTGACTAGAAATCGTAAGGAGGGGTATTTTGAGTGTCCCTACAC
Organism: Hypsizygus ulmarius; assembly: GCA_018851835.1. NCBI lineage: Eukaryota > Fungi > Basidiomycota > Agaricomycetes > Agaricales > Lyophyllaceae > Hypsizygus > Hypsizygus ulmarius. Next base: position 36,878 of record JABCKG010000079.1, on the reverse strand, counting down.
GTCCCATCGTCGAACGAACAGGGAGAGATTCGTCCACATCTCTCTCTAGTACTCGCCCTCCTCCTCAGCATCAGCAGAGTCAGTACCAACCTCTTCGTAGTCCTTCTCCAAAGCCGCAAGATCTTCGCGGGCCTCAGAGAATTCACCCTAGGAGAAAGCGCAAGTCAGTCAAAGATGTTAAGTGGTGGCCGGCGCAAGCACATACCTCCTCCATACCCTCGCCAACATACCAGTGCACGAAGGCACGTTTCGAGTACATAAGATCGAACTTGTAATCTGAGAAGGGCGGATAAATCAATGAAGACATTTACATGGCACATGTGAATTACCAAGTCGTTGCCATGCAGCAGAGATGGCCGTAGTGTTCGACAACATGCAAAGACTGCGAGTAGTCTTCGCAAGATCACCACCGGGAACACATGCTGATGGCTCATTGCAGACACCGAGCTAAAAGTTGTTTCGCATCACACAACTAGCAGCTGGAGCTGTGGATGCTTACCTTGAAGCCTGTGGGGCACCAGTCAACGAACTGAATTGTTCGCTTGGTCTTGATACTAGCAACGGCAGCTTGAACGTCTTTGGGGACGACATCACCACGGTACAAGAGACAGCATGCCACTACAACGAAATGAGACGGTCGTCATGCTCAATATTGGTAAGACATACTGTATTTGCCCTCCTTGGGGTCACATTTCACCTGCAATCTGACATTCAGCGCACATCTAAACATAGAACAAGAAAAATCTCACCATCTGATTTCCGTGCTCAAAGCAAGCGAAAGTCATTTCCGCAACCGAGTTCTGCTCATGGGTAGCTTTTTCTGCCGACAACAGAGGGGCGTAGGTAGCAAGAGGGAAATGAATACGGGGGAAGCTATTATGATTGTCAGCCTTGCGCAATATGACTCTGTTAGGGAAACTCGGCAACTCACGGGACCAAGTTGGTTTGGAACTCGTTCAAATCCACGTTCAGGGAGCCATCGAAACGGAGAGACGCGGTAACGGAAGAAACGACCTGAGCGATCAGTCGGTTCAGGTTGGAGAAACTCGGCGACACGACGCCCAAGTTCTTCTTGCAGATGTCGTAAATGGCCTCGTTGTCAACCTACCGTGACTGGATATGAACATCGGGAAAGATCGCCAGAAGCAGCGTTGACGTACCATGAAGGAACAATCAGAGTGCTCAAGGGTCGTGTGGGTCGTAAGAACAGAGTTGTAAGGCTCGACGACGGAGCTAGAAAGTTGAGGGGCGGGGTACACGCAGAACTCAAGCTTCGATTTCTTGCCGTAGTCGGTCGAGAGACGTTCAAGCAAAAGGGCACCGAAGCCGGATCCAGTTCCTCCGCCAAACGAATGGAAGACGAAGAAGCCTTGAAGACCCGAGCAGTTGTCAGCGAGTCGGCGCAGCTTATCCATCACGGGGTCGATGAGCTCCTTTCCGACCGTGTAGTGACCACGAGCGTCTGCAAAGGTAATGTGAGTATGGGAAACACGACATCTCCTAGTACACGTGGTGGAAACGGAAAACGCACAGTTGTTAGCAGCATCCTCCTTTCCGGTGATCATCGTCTCAGGATGGAAGAGGGACCTGTAAGGCCCGGACTTCACATCATCGATTGCACCGGGCTCGAGATCGATATACAGTGAGCGAGGGACGTGCTTTCCTGAACCAGTCTCGGAAAAGAAGGTCGAGAAACCGCTATCAGTGGCGGATGGCGAGCCTTCCATAATGCGGCCATCAGGCTTGGGAAAAGTGTGAATATTTTACAAAACACAGAGAGTACCACAATGACAACGTACGCTCAGCCCATGCTCGAGAGTATATAGTTCCCCTGGGAGGCATCAGCGCGTGGTTCTGACGCGAATGCATAGCGTGACAAAGAGGGAACTCACAGCAGGCATTACCGATTTGCACACCAGCTTGACCGACATGAAGAGAGATAACTTCACGCATTTTATGTAAGGGAAAGTAGGGACAACAAGGACGTGGTTTAGGAAGAGAGAACTGGTCGCTCTGTTGATATGTGGTCAGAGGGCAAGCCAATCAACCAAAAATATTGCCCACGCCTTCCTTGTTTGGTCGTCCGTCGCCGGCCGGTCTCTGACCGTCGGTTATGAATGCCTGCCATGAATTCACTATCCAAGTACTGTATATACACGTCAGCTATACACGAATATTCATGCTGCTATCAGGGCATGCAGGTTGTATATCTCCCGCCGCACAGTGTAATACACCTCCGACACATTCCCTTCAAGCTCAACCCTACCCTTTGCCGTCTTTCTCACGGCCACCGACTCCTCGAGTGTTTCCGCCGTTGCGTTGCTCTTCGCCCCCGCCCCGCAGATGAGCACACCCTCGCCGATGAGCTCAGCCTGGACTCCAATCGATGCCAACCGCGACTTGAGAGCGGTCAGCTTTAGTTCCCCGATCATCGTTGAATGAGGTAGAGGTACAGCTGGCCGAGAGCCCAGGATACGAGGCCGCGCTGTTGGCGCTGTCGAGTCCTTGGTTAGTGCAGAAGCCGAAATAGGCTCCAATGTAGGGATCGTCGAGTTGGCATGCACAACCACCCTTCCAGTTACGAAGCCGACTTCGTTGTCCTCGAACTACACAGCAGTTTTAGGCTTTGAATATATGCAATTGAATAGCACATAGACACATACGCGAGACGTTTTGAGGGACGCCAACAGCTCATCACTAATGGATATAGAGAAACTGTTTGTCTGTTGTCCGATCTGGACAGTTTCACCCACTGCAGGGGCATATATGTCTTTCGTCATCGCACGAATATTCGCACAGCTCTCGATTAAAGTGTCTGTGGCGCTAGAAGGTGCATGCACAATGATCTGCCGGAACAAGTTAGTGCAGTTCAAATGACAATCCTAAGATACGATGTACCATTTTTCGAGGGTTCACTTGAGGCACAATGGTCTTCACCGCGCGACCATCGTTCAAACCCTCCATATCAACAAATAACAACCGGCATGCCATCTGGACCTCGATCTCGGACGAAACGAATTTCGAGGGTGGCTCGCGGATGGCATTCTACATCATGGGAGCATTATTTTAGTCTGGAGTTGCACTTGTCGATAGCAAAACATACCTTCGCATCTTCCTCTGCCAGTGTCCTTCTCCTAAAGTCTTTAACCTCATCCGTCTCCGCGTCTTCCTCCAGCACCTTGCCTTTCCTCAACCACATCCCGACATCAATAGTCTCGCCATATTCGTCAACACGCCGCTTCTTCTCTACATATGGGAACATCCGGAATCGCTGGGTCTGACCTCCAGTGCTCTTGAAGAATGATGTAGCCTTCGAAACATTACCCTTGAGATAGATATCAAAAGAAAGCAGCTGCTTCGTCAGCCCTTCATCACCATCCAATCCCCAATCTACACCGTCGAGTCCTTTATCTGTTTTTCTGACCTTTCCACGTTCTTCATCTGCCTCGATATCCATCAAGTCACCCTCCAGGGCCTGCCTGACCTCATCTTCTTCATCCGAATCAGAGTCAGAGTCGCTGTCATCTTCGTCTGCTTCGAGCATGCGTTGATTTCTAGCAAGAACGGCTTGATGGGCGGCCTCCTTCTTTTTGGCTGCGCGTTCTCTCTGTTGGTATGCTTCAAGTTCAGCGCCTTGCAGCGGAACTTTGCGGTTCATCTTAATTACACTGTAATGAGAACCGATTCAGTGGCTCAGGCAGAGGGAACGCACCCTGAGTTTGAGACTTCCATCCATCATGATGTTGCTCCCAATTTTTCCCCTGTCCCACTTATCGTCTGGTCGCTGCGAGTCGTTCCATTTTTCAAAAAGATCTCGTCCGAGAGTTCCTTCTTCACTTCGACCAGTCAGTAGCACTACGTTGTCTGGTACAGCCGCAAAGTCAGCGAAGAGGTGTCGTGAGGGGCCGTGGGACAAAGACGCCGGGACCGCCAATATTAGCTTCGGGTCTTTCGATGAGTACGTCTGTAGAAGTGCCTGAGGACTCGGGAAGAATTCTAGATGTCTGATGCAAGTCGATTGACCTCAGCCCTCTGCAACATGTAGATCATAGAACTTACTTGAACCGCAACGCTAAGGCACCGAGAGCGTCCTCGTCGCCTTCGTCATCCCGCTTCCTCTTGTGAGGTTGTCGTCCACCAGTGCCCTCCTCTCCGACATCCTCTTTGCTGACAGTGCCACCAAGCCACTCCATCATGCTCCGCACAAACGTGAGCATCTCTCGCCCTGTGCGTGACAGGAAACATATTGGGTATCTCAGTCTTGAGTAGTTCCAGTGCTGATCAAGCAAGACGAGAAGTTCCAAAACTCTCGTACTCGAGTCACAGGGTAAAAGAAGTGATGATCGAGATGTGAGGGTGGCTGTTATTGTGTCTGAAAGACGATGAACGCCAGGTTATGAAAACTGGGCTGTTGAGACGTACCAATAAGTGCAGCATCGCGGTCTTTTCGTCGACTTGTTGTCACAGACGCCCTGTCGGCGTCAGTAATAAGCAAGTCCGGTCGCGCCAGGGGTTCGAAAACTCCACCAGCGGCCTGTCGCATGAGTACTGTGCCGTCGAGATGACGTTCCCGCATGTGGTTAATGTTGACAGCGTATAGGATAGTCCCCGATGAAGGGGATCTGATTTTCCATATTGTGCCACCAAGGGTGTGACCCGCGTTAAAGGGAACAATGGTCAGGCCTTGGCATTTTCCTGCTCAAAGATGTAAGGTAGGTAAATATCGAGAACTCGGGCAACAAACCTTGCAGATGGGTCGGTTGGGAATACCGGAGAGTGTTTATAGAGTCAAAAGCATCCTGGACTTCCGTGAGTGTTGCGACATACTTGCCCTTGCTTCCATCCTTTTTGGATGATGGACTGGGCGATTCATCCGTCATGTCTATTTCACTGGGGTCCTGAGGTTTCTGTTCTTCAGCGTCACCAACATCCTCCTCCTCTCTGATGCCTTCTACATCCTCGGAGACTGCAATCCTGCCCGTTGCTTGCACCGGAAGTGTCGTGTACGCAGGTGCTTTCAGACCCCACCTGGAGTACGCGTATGGATACAGCCCTGTGTGAGCCAAGTCACCATGAGAAAGGAGGACGAGATCAATTGTCGGCGCGCATCTTCACAGTATATTCAGCACTCTGATAGTTCTCGAGACAATTCACGTACTCGCGGAGAGCATTGCAGTAAGTTTCCCAGTCATATGAAGGAATTTCAGCACCCTCGACTATTGTCTGGTGTGATGGCTCGGGAGCCCAGTCGGGGGAGCCACAGTCCAAGAGAATGCGAACATCGTCAACCTGGAGAAGATATGCCAAGGGAGTTGTTTTAGACGACCTCCCCGAACCCGACAACGGCGTAAATGTGATCATGACCGAAGTCAAACAGAGAAAGCGGTTGTTTGGTTCAGACGCATTGGACAAACAGGTGGAGGTGATCGTGACGTCAAAATCAAATGTCCGTTCCGTCGCAGGCGAAATTGCCCCTATGGTCTCCGCATTGTACCTTTCTTTCCAGCACACTCATGCCAGTCACTACCGTATCATCGGCGGTACATATCGCTCCGGGTAAATACACAACTTCTAATGGAAGCTAGGAGTTTAATATTTTCTTCTTCAGTCGTTGTCAAGACCTTTTTTAAACATGGCAAACGCAAAGCAAAGAAACTCAAGGAAGGGCCAGAGGAAGAAGAGGCTCTTGACGACATATTCTTCGACCAGTTCGTTTATACCCCATTTTCCTATGCACCTTTTAATTATGCTCTCTAGAGCGTTTCACATTGTCAAAGGTATAAGAAATACTTGTACGGCCTCATGAATGGGCAAGGCTGATTTCAAACCCCTCTAGCCTTCATAAAACTAGGAACACAAAATACTGTCGAGTCACTTCAGGCATTGTATGTCTTCTGTTTTTTCTTCAATGGAACGCTGTTTACGCGTTGCTCTAAAGTACCAACACCCACGTTCCTGCACCATATTGGGCTGCGGTTTCCCCAGTTACCATCCCCCTGTCGTCCTGCAATCGGGCTGCCGACATCCTCATTGGGTGGTTTGGTCCCGACGAGCTCAAACGTGTCGTGGGCGGTGAACGTTGGTGGCAGGTTCGCGGCTTGGACGGCGTCGATGGGGAGTGGATAACGGAGAAGGAGTACCTCAATTCAGCCAAGGAGCATCCAAAAATGCACAAGGACTTGAATGCCGATGAGGAGGATATTTTGGAAATGGACCACCTTCAAACTGTTATGGTGCGTGACGTGTTCATAACGTGTTGGGTGCACCCGGCTGACCATTTTTCATAGCTTTACGTCCATGGCGGTGCGCAATTGCTCTTGTAAAAGCGCCAACACTGATAGAGAACTAAAATAAATTCTTGATAGGTGGGTACTTCTGGGGTTCTATCAGTAAGTTTAGGAATCTTGGCTGGATCTTGTTTCTCATTTTATGCACCAGACACCCACAGATACCAGATCATTCGATACGGTAAACCGCCTGACATTTCTTTAACTCTGGGCACGGAATTGATCACCATTGTTAGCTCGGAAAATGAAGGGCCGTGCATTCGCCGTCAATTATCGGTCAGTCTCTTAAGGGAATCGTAAATTCAGGTGGAACTCACTTTGAAATGTAGTAAAGCGCCCCAATACCCATGGCCTTGTCCTCTTCAAGACGTTCTGGCCGCTTGTAAGTACCGTATTCTTGTACCGCGTCTTTTCGCTCAACGTGGCCATGACATCGACAGTTTTATACCTAACGCAGCCTCCCCCGGGTGCGCTGCACAGTGCTATACCCGCTTCAAAGATCGTGCTCGCTGGAGACTCTGCTGGCGGTGGACTCTGCCTCACTGTCCTCACCATTCTCAGAGATCTAGGATTACCTATGCCAGCAGGTGCTGTGCTCATAAGTCCATGGGTCGATCTGACACATAGCTTTCCCAGCATAATGCAAAACGTCGAGACGGTACGCACATCGATAACTCCAGACACACCTTGTACTTAATATCCATGCTGTGACAGGATATAATTCCTCAACACGGGTTTCTTGCTAAGCCATCCACTCTGTGGCCTGTTGATCCCTTACCGAAAGGAGATGGCCGTGTCGTACCAACCAAATCTAGTCGTCCTCCTGATCCTGGACACACAGACACGCTGAAGCCCACGAAGAAACGCGTGGAGACTGATAATAGGGACAATATAACTACCACCAACGAAAAGGTGGAAACGCAAGGCGAAATGCTCAATGAGGCTGTAGTAAATGATCAGCGTGGGGAGAACGCCTCCACGCTGGGTAGCGAAGAACAATCGGGTCACCTCTCTAGTCCGAAGGATGTGAGGGAGAATGCGTCTGACTATGACGTCAATTTCTGGGAACCCAAGCCTCCAAAGGTCTTGATGGAGGATTCCAATGCCATACCTCTTGAGCTGCATGCTCAGATTCAGCTTTATGCAACAACAGAGTGCGCGGTTCCATTTTCCCCCTTGAGGACGTTCTCACCAACTCACAGGCAGCTGACACACCCGCTGGTTTCACCAATTTTACAAGGCTCCCTTGGCAATCTCCCACCATTGTACATTCTAGCTGGAGACGATGAGGTATTGCGAGATGAGATTATTTATCTTGCTCATCGCGCTGCCCATCCGTCGAAATACCCTACGAGACAAGGGGTCCTTCGGGATGGTGTCCGCCAGAAGGAGAATTCAGAGAAGTTCACCACGCCAACCAAGGTCTGCCCCGATGTATAGGTTTAAACGGACACTGATGGTCATGTTTCCCTCTAGGTTCATTTGCAGGTGTACGATGGTAATGTTTATCTCTGTTCGAATGTCACACGTGGTATCTAACATTTTCGTTATTCTGGTTTAGATATGTGTCACGTTTTGACCGTATTCAGTTTCACGCACAGCGTACGTTCCCGACCCATTAGATCAGACCAACCACTTATATTGATGTGCAGGCGAGTTGTGCCTATCGCTCCATTGCAGAGTTCGTGAAGCATGTCTCAAACTCGGACGAAGAACATCTTCGGCGTAACCCATTCCCCGAATTACATCGACCTCCCAGTGAGATTTCCACCGGGAGTGAGGCAGACGAGGATCATCCTGCAGGACTGAAAAACAAGAAGATGAAGAAGAAAAAGCCTTCTAGGCCAAAGGAAAACGAAAAATCTTCTGATCCATCGGACGTTCAAATATATAAGCAGAATGAAGCCAATATCTCCAAAGAGGTGCATCAAGGGAACATCGAAAAGATGCCTCCAGCTCATTCCGTCAGCGAAAGTACCCTGGAAATGCCTAACAATGACGAGGTATGTACCAGTTCTAAGCATGAGAGCTTGAATTTTTCTGTTTATGCTGGATGTGCAGACAGAGGATATCCCCAACATCATGATGATTCGTGAGCGGGTCAATATCCACGGTATCTCAAGGCCTATGGAGCCTGCCGAGGATCTTCAAGCGTTGAGGCTGAGACCTGGCCAGATAGGGATCATCAAGGAAGCTCCTACTATTCGGTGGTTGAAAGGCCAAGAGCAATGGGACAGACGATACAGACATAGTGCGCATAGGGCTTTGAAGCGCAGGGCCAAATTGGAGGCGAAAGCTCGAAGGATCCTGCATCATGCACGGATGCAAGGACTGGTTCTGGCTGGTGAACAACCGATCCACGCGCCACCTCCAGGTATCGCCAGAGAAGATAAGCCTGCAAAGATACAGGAGGATAGGCGTTGGGGCCCTCTTGATCTAGAAGACGAGAGACCCCCACCTACCGCAATCGCTAAGCGGCTCGATACGGTAAGTCCTATGTGCACAAGGTCTTTCGGATATGATTCTACTTTTGCATAGCCTGAAGCTCTAGCTCTGCTGAAGAAGAGCATCTACCACACTCCTCCGGTCACACATATGACAATACCGAAACTAAAGAAATCGGACGCTATTCGGGCAACCTTCGACCCCAATGACGACCCGAACAGGCCACCCCACCAGTCCGTCTCGGAGCAACAAGTCCGAACACATCTTATTCCTGTTCATGGCTTACGCATGTGGGACAGCATTCTTAGGTGCGAGGATCTGATCCCATGTTTTGACCGATGTTGATGTATTTGAACACAGATACTTTGGGAAGAAAAGCTCCAGAAAAGCGATGAAGGGTACAAGGCGAGTTGGCCAGCAGCTGGGAATCATCAAAGCGGACGAGATAAGCGGTTCCGGGCAACGTGGATAATGCGGCTTGGGACTGGAAACGAATTTGGATATTTTCTTCAAGGTTTCTGTTAGGCGGATATTGGGCTACCTCGCTTTAAATATTTTATTAGTTTGGACTACGACTGGACAGTGGAATAGACATGAAGAACCACAAGGTTGGGGAGAGTTTGGGAGAGCACCCTGCCGCACAGACCAGGCGTGACATGAGAGCGCGTGGGAAACACGACCTCTTTAATTTTGAGAACATACTGGTCGCCTGTCTTTGTTCTGCCTTCGCAGTCTCATTTCTCAACCATCTTCTCTCAGTCAGTCCCTTCCTACGCGTCGCTGTCCCCAGTATCCTGATATTCTCTCTTCACAGCGTAATTGCGTCTTGAATAATGCGTGAAGTCATCTCCGTGCACGTTGGTCAGGCTGGCGTCCAGATTGGCAATGCCTGCTGTGAGTCCTCTATCCCTGTTCAGCGTGTTGCCATCCATCATCGTCGCGAGTCCCACTATCGAGAACGCGTCGTTTTTGTCTTTCGCTGGCGAATCGCTCAACACTAAAAGTGGCATGATACTGATCCGATTAACACAGGGGAGCTGTATACCGTCGAGCACGGTCTCAGCGTGAGTCTCAGTCGACCCGTATGGATGCCCCATCTCACCTTACCTTCAGCCTGATGGTCGTATGATGGAGGGCTCTCCCTCTGCCAACGACGGTGGCTTCAGCACATTCTTCTCGGAGACGTCTTCTGGCAAACACGTGCCCCGGTCTCTATACATCGACCTTGAGCCCAATGTCATCGACGAGGTCAGGACGGGTCCTTACAGGAGTCTCTTCCATCCCGAGACACTCGTAACTGGAAAGGAGGATGCTGCCAGCAACTGTAACATACCTCCCTTTGCTCGCGATTAGTGCATCCTTTAACCCCATTTGTCTATCGCAGACGCTCGCGGTCATTATACCATTGGAAAGGAGAAGATCGACCTTGTGATGGACAAAGTTCGCCGCTTGGCGGACAACTGCTCTGGTCTCCAAGGTTTCTTTGTGTTCCACTCTTTCGGCGGAGGAACCGGATCCGGTCTTGGTGCTCTCATTCTTGAGCGTCTGTCGACCGACTATGGCAAGAAGTCGAAGTTGGAGTTCAGCGTATACCCTGCACCGACGCTAGCCAACTCAGTGGTGGAGCCCTATAACTCAGTTCTGACTACCCACACGACGCTCGAGCACTCTGATTGCTCTTTCATGGTTTGTACATACCATTAAGCATCCTTGATAAGCAAGCTCACGGAGTACCATTAGGTCGATAACGAAGCAATTTACGACATCTGCAAAAAGAACCTCAACATCTCTTCGCCTAGTCTTACGAACTTGAACAGACTCATCGCCCAAGTTGTTTCCTCAATCACGGCTTCTTTGCGCTTTGACGGCTCCCTTAACGTTGATCTTAACGAGTTCCAAACCAACTTGGTCCCGTGAGTTCTGCAATAAACCCTTGTCAATGAATGCTTATCGTTCCCCAGTTTCCCCCGAATTCACTTCCCTCTTGCTACCTTTGCACCCATTATCTCGGCCGAAAAGGCTCACCATGAGCAAAATTCGGTCGCCGATATGACTTTCTCTTGCTTCGAGACAGGTAACCAGATGGTCAAGTGCGACCCTCGGGAAGGCAAATACAGTACGTATCAGGATGGTCCTCAATCAACTTGCACCATTTAACTCCTCATCAGTGGCCTGCGCCTTGCTTTATCGTGGTGACGTCGTCCCCAAAGACGTCAACGCTGCCGTTGCGATCATCAAGACGAAGCGTACCATCCAGTTCGTCGACTGGTGTCCCACCGGTTTTAAGCTCGGTATCTGCAATGAACCTCCCGCACACGTCCCCGGCGGTGACCTTGCGCAGGTGTCGCGAAGTATGTGCATGCTGTCTAACACAACCGCGATCTCTGCTGCATGGAGTCGTCTTGACCACAAGTTCGATCTCCTCTACTCCAAGCGCGCCTTCGTTCACTGGTACGTCGGTGAGGGTATGGAGGAGGGTGAGTTCTCGGAAGCTCGTGAGGATCTCGCTGCTCTCGAGAAGGACTACGAGGAGGTTGGCATTGACTCTGCTGATGTCGAGGAGGCTGAGTATTAAAGAGTGTTGACGCACATATTTGGCCCACTTGGGAATTTGCCAACGTTTAAGTTTTGCTCCTTTTCTTTCTGTCACCAATTTTCACGTATACCGTTGACTTGTCAACAAACTTACATCGGAACTGCATTCATTTACATTTTCGTCCTCCTGAGAAGATCCTCATTATGAACACAATCTATATACATGAGATCGATAAGTACACCTATGCAGCCTTCCCCGAGTCCTCCTTCAAACTGACAATGCGGTTGAGGATCAGATAGTCGCCTTGTTTCCGTGTGGCAGGGATGTCAGCTGGCTCGTCCAGGCAGGCTACTCGAGCATCCTTGTCAAGAGCAAAGTACGCGACGCGCAAACCCTGGAACCGCACACATTCCTTGCCAACAAGTTGCTCGCTCGTAACATGCGGGGTGTCGTCATTGGGCTTATCATCTACCGAATTTTCCTTGAATGCTTTCTCCGTTCTCGCTGTCGCTTCCTTCCGAGCATTCTCAATGGACCGTTTTGCCAACGGCCAGAACCCAACCTCAACAAGGGCGCCTTTGACGACTTCTATGCTGTTAGGCTGGATATCAGCAGCATCACCTGTGGGGCGATCACTCTTGAACAGACGGTGGAAGATACGCGTCTCATCCACTCGAACTGGGCTACCAGACGGAGCATGCTCGGCCACCCACTGAATGAACGCCTTGGGCTTCTTCGCTGTCCCCTCGTTCTCGAGCTTGCATACCAGTTCCACCACCTCTCCCGTTGTAGGATCGGTCTTGTGCGAGACATATGTGATGGGGTAGGGTGCACCAAATAAACCGACAGTCTTGCCCGGAGCCAGGCGGAAGTAGTCTTTAGAGTCCTCTAGGCGGAAATCATCTGCCTCTATGTAGATCGTTCGTGTGAACGGGATGGTAGACGTGCCGAGTTCCGGGACTTTGGGGTGGAGGGGCTTCTCCAACAGCAAGAGATAGTCCTCAGGAAGGTTCTCAATGGTGACTTTGAGGGGGTGTAGGACCATAAGCAGGCGCGGTGCGGTCCCCTCAAGGTATTGCCTGACGGTTTGCTCGAACCGAGTAATCTCGATATTCGAAGCGGCTGTAGATACACCCAGTGCGCTCACAAAGGAGACGATGGCGCCGGGAGGCACACCACGACGGCGTAGGGCGATGAGAGTGTAGAGTCGCGGATCGTCCCAGCCGCTGACATGCCCTTGGTCGACGAGTGCAGCAATTTTCCGTTTCGACATTATGGTCCCTTCGAGGTTTAGCCTGCCGTACTCGGATTGCCTGGGTTTGTAAACTTCGACTGCATCGCAGAGCCACTCATAGGATTGACGAGAGGCGATGAACTCAGTGGTGCATAGAGAATGTCTGCAATGCGATCGCATTACCTTGAGTTGGCAAGTTAAATACATAAGAAATAAATCAGCTTACGAGATATTTTCAAAGCTATCGACAAGACAATGCGTGAAATCGTAGGTCGGATAGATCTTCCATTTGTCGTGCGTTCGGTGGTGAGGTGTTTCCAGGACACGATACGCTGTTAGATCCCACATCTGGGGGTTACCATCTTCAAGATCCTGTTTCATTCGCAGATTGGCTTCCTTTGGACGGTATTTTCCATTTTTCATCGCCTCGAACTCAGTTAGGGATTCAGAAATTGGTCGGTTACGATGGATGCATGGTCTCGGCTGTCCGCGCTTTTCGCCTCGGTCTGCCTTGATCTTATCCTCTGCACATGTGGCATTAGAACTAAAAGATATAGAGTTGGATGAACAAGTACGTACGAGTGCAATGGCACACATATGCTTTGTCGCGTTTGATGAGTTCAACAGCGAGATCGTAAAGTTCTGAAAAGTAGTCGCTGGAATATGTAATCTTCCAAGGCTCGAATCCCAGCCATCGCACCATCTCTAGAATGCTTTCGAAATATCGGGCTTCTTCCTTTTCTGGATTTGTGTCATCGTATCGCAAATAACACTTTCCACCGTGATACGCAGCGTAGCCAAAATTGACGAAAATAGCTTTCGAGTGGCCGATATGGAGGAAGCCGTTAGGTTCTGGAGGGAAACGTGTCCAAACTTTTCCGCCGGTGGCTGCAAGGTGTGCTTCTCGAAGGCGGGGATGGATTTGAGGATTCTCTCCAGGTTTATGTAGTTGCCCAAGGAATCCTTCCTCAAAGACACTCTTGCGAGCTGCGGCAATGTCCTCGACGGCAAACTCTGATGCTTTGCCCCTTGCAGGAGCTGACTTTGCATCCTTCTTGGGCTCCTGGTTCCGTCTCTTTTTGAAAACTGAGGTCTAGTGTAAATGAGGCCAGGGCTCACCTTGCCCTTGGGTTTGAAAGAATCTTTGGGGCCAAAAGCCTCTGTGAACGCCTTTTCGACGGCATTCTTCACCGCGAGAGGATTTGCCCATCGTAGTTCTGGGGTGCCTTTGAGTGCGCTAATAGTGGGTCCCAGGCTTGCCCAACCAGGTACCGCGTTCGTTGTAATGTGCTTCTTCACCTGCTCGTAAAGTTCCGCAGGCGCGATAGTGAAATCTAGGAACCTCTGTCAAGGCATGCATATCTCTAAGTTCAAGGGTAGCCACCTATCCCGCATTCCCTGTCAAATTCACCGCCATCGATCGGCACCTTGTGCGTTTCGGCGTACTTAACAGCAGCTTGCGATGGATGTGAGAAAGACTGATAAGCTGTATTACCATTGGTGCGCACCTGTGACCTGATCCACGGACTTCAGCTTTCCATCTGCGATCTTGGTCACCACATATTCCCTCTCCTGCTCACTAAGGTCCTCCGATTTCGCGAGAGTCACGGCAAGAGTTACAACTAATCCAGCTTGCTTCTCGTCAAGTCTTCGCGATATCACTGAATGCTTTTCAATTATATCCTTAAGGATTGTGGCGCTCTTTGGTGACTTCGCCGCTTCCTGGGCTTTCGCCTGAGGGAGTCCGATAGATTTGAATAGTTGGATAAGGGGATCTGCAGCCGCATCCGATTTGGCAGATTTCGACATGATTCCTTATGGATAGGAAAGGCGAGAGCTTTTGTCTTTAAGTCAAATGGCTAAGCACGGTTCGAGATGATGGAAATCCAGGTGCAAGATCACAAAAGAGTCATACAGTACGGTCGTTCCCAAATCAGGGATAAGATACATAAGATAACTCCAAGCATGAACACACAACGCGGTCACGTCCATGGATCACGATTGCAAGTTTCAGTAAATTTAACGGTATAGCAATACAAGGATGCGAATACATCACACATACGTCCTTTCAGTTGAGATCGGCACCATATCCGGGAAAGTTACCAAAAGAGAAGCGATTCATCCCACCACTGGAAGCTCCTCCCAGCGGTGGCACACAGTCAGCAGTATTCTTGCTGAATCCAAAATGAGCAAGGGTATCGTGCTCGTCGTGGGTAGGAGGTGCTTGTACGTAGCGCCTGTTAGGAAAGAGGCTGTTTGGGCGAAGAGAGTCCAGTGAGAGGCTATCCAGGAAGGTATGAATGCCTCGCCCATCGCCTGATTGTCCAGTGTGTTTGGCTGTGGAACTGTTCGGGGAGACTGCGGGGTGAATACGGGAAGGTAAGAAGCGGGTGCCCGTTAGGGAGCGATCGAGTTCCTTTCGAAGGGTCTTAATCCTGCTCTTGATGACAACTTCAAATGTAGGCTTCTCATCTCCCTCGTAGCCAGCTAACTCGACGAGCGAGGAGACGCTTGGATAAAATGAGCCTAATTTTAGAAGACAAAGGGAGGAAATACGCACAAAGCCTCCTTGAGATATGCAAAACTAAAAGCAGCCGTCACCTCTGCGATGTCATCGACCAACTGGTCGGGGAAAGAGATGGCTTTGTTATTCTCCAGCTTACGCTGCCAGTACTTGGCATAAAGTACGCGTTCCTCTCGATCAGGATCGTCGAATTTGCTGTTTGACATTTGAGCATGGGTAAACAACAACATGGATGACGAACATACAATTTTCTGTCAAATCGACTGGGACGGTTACTGAGACCAGGATCAAGTCGTTCGAAGTGATTGGTAGTGCCTATAATGAGAAGGCCATTGTTTCCCGACAATCCATCAAGTTGATTGAGAAAAAAGGAACGATTTCGGTCGTTGATGAGACTGTCCAGGTCCTCAAGGATAACGACGCAAGGGGCCATCTTGCGGGCGTGATTAAAAACATCAGCCATAGCACCTTCTTCGCCCCTCCAACCTTCGGTTCATTGAATTATATGAAAGACAAATAGGATAACGGCAGTGACTGACTTTGAAAGGATTTGACATATAGAGGTGTAAAACCTTGGTCTTCACAGGTCTTCATGATCACCTTGATACTGATTGTCTTGCCGTTACCTAGCAGATGGTGAGATATTGGATGTACCTGACGGACAATCCAACTAACCAGGAGGTCCATACATGATGAGACCACGCTGATCGCTTTGTCAGGTACGGAGGCAAATAGATGACAGAATAGACACACCTTCCAGGGTATGGCGAGCTCCTTGTAAATTTCTTCAGATGCGAAGAAACCATAGACATCTTTCTGTAAAGCTTTCTTGAAAGTGTCCTTGAGAATAACATCCTTCCAGTCGGCCTTCTGTATTTCGGCCCAAAGCCCGTGATCCTTCTGCCAGTAGCCATCATTGAAGACCCAGATTTCGTCGTGAAGCTGGGATGCCCAAGCGCCAACCGCGAGAAGGAGCAGGCGCGTTGCATCCTCATGGCCTAAAAATGGCTACAGTTTATATGGAGGAGCGTGGGATGGGGTTTACAGTGACATGCCTTCGTGGAGTATATAACGAGCCGTATAAGTACCAAAACCTTGTGGGTACTAGAACTTCTCGTTGAAACGAGCTCGAGTACATGCAGTCGTGCATAGATTCTTACCTGGACTGTGAAGAGTAGAAATTCATATTTCTGTTCCATGCTTAATGTTTCGCTATTTCGTGTAAGAAAGCCATCAAACTCACATCCCAGGAAACCTTAAAGGCACCAAATTCGATCTGGTCGGCCAGGATTCCGGGAATGGACCCCACAGTACGAGCAAATGGGATGAATACAAGGTTGGTAACCAATGGAATCTTCTCCAAAGGAGTGGCAAATACAGCCGGATGATCGAGGACATTCAATCGATAGTCCGTGGTGGTTACAAGAGAGTGATCCGGGTAAATGCGACGCAGAGCATCAGCGCTTCATACAATGGAATTTCATCAGCTGCAGGAATAGGTGGATGTGGATTGCAATGTACCCAGAAAGCAAGGGGCTGCTATGCTTCGCGGAGGCTGCAATCAAGGTTCAATGTCATTGACGTCGAGGACTTGAAAGAACATTACCTAGGTCAGACCACTGTTCATAGAAACTACCCTTGACGTTGTTGCCCTTCGCAGACGCAGAGCTATCCTCCCTGTCGAAAATTATATTGACGAACGTTTCCTCCATGGCAGAGTTGCGGACTGTGTTGTCGTTGGGTGGGAGTCCGCAGTAAATCGAGGTGATGGGCGTCTAATGACCGCGTCCACGTATGATCGACTGAGGATCATGATGAACACTCCGATAACTCCGGGCCGGGGCTCATCAGCTGATCGGAAATAGTCGGCACGTGACTCCAAAACGTCTTGGAGTTGTACCACCATGGCCGTCACTGCTGCTGATGTTCGCAGTGCCCTTTCCATCTCAGAAACTTCGTCGACTCCAGGACCCTCGCAGCCAAAGAAACCGGCTGCATCTTCGACGCGTAAACCAGAAGGAATTTCCCGAGAACTCTATTCACTGATTGGACCTTCTGCACCCTCTTTGGTTGCTCAGCTCGCCAAACCACGGCTTAAACAGAAACCTAATCTTGGAGGAGGTGGAAAGGTCAAATGGTTCAAACTGTCTTATACTATAGTTCTTTGACCTGGCAACTTACGCCGTGAACTTCCTGAAATGGTAGGGAATGTCGAGCCTTCAAGAACCCAGGCCGGCAAGACTCACTCGAACTTCGGCACTGGGTGAAAGCTACTACCGAACCCGATGCTGGTATGTACACATCTCCCATAATGAGATGTCTGCACTTAAGATCACAGCAGAATATCCATTTGCGAAATACAACGTCCAGCCCACATCATACACCTACTCTCAAGACGAGTACACTCGTTTCCTCGAAGGTATTTCTGTAGAGATTGCATGTATGACTTCCAATTGATGTGCATATTCAGATAAAGAGTGGACAAAGGAAGAGACGGACTACCTATTCTCCGTTGTGCGGGATTACGATGCAAGGTGGTATATCGTTTACGACCGGTATGAGTACCCGGGTGGCGTGCCTCGTCTACTCGACGCAAGTGCTCCCCTTCTGGAGAATTTCTTGCTCTGACTGTTTTGTTAGGATTTGAAAGACCGGTACTATAGTGTATGTCGGAAACTTGTACGAAATCGGCCATGGGCTGGTGATGAAACCAGTAAGGCTGCGCTAATATCAAGCTTCCAATTCGACAAAGGTAAGCGATCCTATTTTTTGCTGCGCTTGATATCCTTTTGACACTTCAAGTAGAACGGGAATTGACTCGCAAGAAGTACATCGTGAGCCTCGAGAATCGTACTCCAGAGCAAATAGCGGAGGAAGAGGCGCTATACATCGAAATCAAACGTCTGGAACAAAACGAACGCCGATTTAAGAAGGAACGTGATGAACTCCTGCGGACGATTGCTGGTATCGATTCTGGCTTGCCA
The DNA here is from genome assembly GCA_018851835.1 of Hypsizygus ulmarius. Lineage (NCBI taxonomy): Eukaryota > Fungi > Basidiomycota > Agaricomycetes > Agaricales > Lyophyllaceae > Hypsizygus > Hypsizygus ulmarius. The sequence goes on along the minus strand of JABCKG010000079.1, from coordinate 18,868 downwards.
GATGTCATCGAGGACGAAATGGTGATGAATCTCACTATTGATACGAAGAAGAAGAAGAAAGGCTCAATGGCTATGGACGTCGACTCCCCGTCAACGCCAGTAATGCCCAGCAGTACACCTATCGCCAAACGACCACAGAATACAAAAAATACAACCTTCGGTACGTCGCTCATCTATCAGAATCTAGCATGCCAGCTAACCAAGTTGTCATCTACAGACACGGCCAACTGTATCGTTCGTACCGAACCACCATCCACAGTTCCTGTCACCAAAGCCGCCCATCAGCCGGCCCATCTTCGTTCCTATAAACTCCCCGTACCAAAAGCAGCTAATGCTCAAAAAATTGGGCAAGCACTTTCAGAACTCGGAATAAACCACATGCGACTTGTCATGCCCACACGCCAAAACATCGCACATCTCGAGTCACTCCTGGATGCAACGGCGGCGCTTGTCGAAACGAAGCGTGTGGTGGATAAGGTCGATTTCGATATCAAGCTTTTGAAAGCTCGGCTTGGGATGAGGGAAAGCCAAGGTGCTGAAGGCGCTGAGGCTGTCCCCGCCCCTGCCGACGCTATGGAAGTTGATGAAGCCGACGGCGGTGGAGAACCGGTTGGTGAAGATGGCCGGGCTCAGAGTGTCGTTAGTACGAGGAGTACGAGAAGCAGGAAGCATGTAAGTTTGCAAGCGTGTGGACTGGTACTTGCGAAGTCATCTGACGGTATTTGCCTTTTCTAGGCGCGGAGATCCATGTCTATATCCTCGGTGGATACCTCGGGGACGGCTACCACCAGGTCAAAGAGGCAGAAAAGAAGCTGAGGATAGGAGTATTTCTGTTCACCGTATTCTAATTGCCGTGTACTGTATCAGTGTCCCATGTATGTACCATAAAAGTAATGGCATGCTTGTAGAGGTGCATGACTTTCTGCGATAAAGGTATGCTTTCAGAAAAATGAAAAGGGAATCGTGCATGCTGGGCGATACAGTGTAATAAATTATGCAAGATATAGACAGGAAAATTATGACGTAACAGAGCCGCCGCGAGGAGAAAGGGGGGACATCAACCTTCTGTGAAGCGCAACACGAAGTTGACAATGATGGCCACTGTGGGACAAGCTATCAGATGGCGGAATACGGAAAAGGAACATGGGAAGAAAAATACCGAGGAGTGCTATGCATAGTACAGTCTGGGAACGGTGCAGCCATGTTAACATACGATTGCGAGACAACATATAGGGACACGTACAGGCCCCAGTCTATCATCATAAGGACCCCGCCCGCCACGACGAATTGACGCGGCTCGCCAGTGGTATGTATACAGAGCGTACACCATAATCGCCATAGCTGGAGCACCCAAGTTGAGGCTCTCGATAACGCTGAGACAACGGTACTAGCTCACCTACGACAGAGAACATCGTTGCGCTTATCTTCCCAACCTATCCAAAATATTCCGCATCGGCACCCCATGGGGCACACGAGGAGTAAAAAGACGCACTTTATCACCAAAATTCAACAACCCAACCGCGAGCCCGCCAAGGACAACGGTAAAATGCAGCCATGAGAGGAAAGTGCGCTCATTGGCGAATGAGACTTTGGGCTCGACGCGTACGGGGAGGGCAATACGTTTGTTAGCAGTTCGTTGGAGCAAAGGCTGCGTCGACATGGGGTGGGTCAACGAAAAGAAAGAACCAACTTTGGCAGCAGCTAATATAGAAGGTGTTAGACCTTAAATTATTGGATTACGTGATGCCGTAATAGGCAATTCTGACGCACGTTCGTGTTCTGTGTGGCTCCAAAGAAAGGCTTGGGCATCCAGATGGCACTGGCTTTCCTGGTGTGTTAAGTCTCTACCGGATTTTAAAATGTAATCTATGAGCATCGCCATGACCGTATTTGCTCATCATCTGTTTCGTAACGCACGAACGGCAATAACTCGCTGAAAAATGTATTATGCCGTATGGAAAGACAAGGTAGACATATTAATCCCAATCCTATACATCCAATACATTGTTACAAAGGACCTACGGCTTATCTAGGCCCCGTAGCCCTCCACACACGAAAGTGAGGCACGGGAGAGTCGACAAGCTACTGCCGTGAGGCTTATGTATACTCGGAGGTTCGAGTAAGTTTAGGCTCACAGCGCATCACCGTCCACCCATCATTCTCAGCCTGTCAGGATGGATGCTCGGACCGGTACCCGGAGCCGATGGCGAACCAGCCGTCGGCGGGGATCCCTGCGTCGGCGGAGAACCGGAGAAGTTGCCTGGTGGCGGGAAACCACCAAGCGGAGGGCCTCCACCTGGAGGGAAGGGAGGTAGGCCAGTGCCGGGGGGACCGCCTGGCGCACCAGTGGGAGGGAACGGAGGTAGGCCTAACAGAAAAAAAAGGTTGGCATCTGCAGGAATCGGAGCAAGGGCGAGTTTGAGAGTCTTACCGCCAGGGAATCCACCTGGGGGGCCCATTCCGGGCGGGGGCATGCCACCTGGAGGGAATGGAGGACCGCCGGGGGGCATCATGGGAGGGAAGCCAGGACCAGGGGGATATGGCGCTGGCGAGGATTAGTATCTGTGGTCAACATATGAGACTGAGTAAAAGGGTAGCAGGACTTACGAGCACCGAAACCGGGAGGAGGCATTGGTCCACCGAATCCCATCGGAGGCCCACCGTAGCCTGGTGGCGGTCCACCTAGATGTTGAGGGCCGAACCCGAAGCCACCTGGAGGAGGTCCTCCGCTCGACTCGTATGCTGAGGTGATCTGATCGATGATGTTTTGCGCTTTGTCATGGCCAAGTGCTGTGGAAGAAAACGGTTAGCATCGAGGTGTAGTTTCGGCAAAGATAACAACGAACATGCATAGTAGTCCCGGACGTTGGAAAGATGATTCCTGCCGCTATTGTGGGCTTTTCGTACTGTGTAGGAGACGTATTAGCGAGATTTAAAAAGGCGGAAAGGCGAACGTATGTACCTGACGTTGAATCGTGAGTCAGAAAGACATCACAGTAATCGCAATAGTGTTTCTAAACGAGATGAACATAATAAATATGGTGTAGCAGGTCAAATGTGGTGAGAAACGTACAGGCATGGCGATTAATGGACTGTTGGGTAAAGTTGATGGTCAACGTTCAGAACAACGAGCGAAATGTCGGAGTTTGGAATGAGAAATGATGGCACAGTGACTTTAAAGCCTCTCCTACAGAACGTCCATGGAATCCTCAGGCATCCAGGAGCCGTTTGACCTCATCAGACTATCTCTTAGTGAGCGTGTATTTGTCAAGCTCAGAGGTGACAGAGAATTGACAGGGATCTTGCATGTGCGATTTCAACTGTTATGCAATTCGAATATCCCGACTTACATTTTACTAGGCATACGATGGCCATATGAACTTGATTCTCAGTGATGTTGAGGAAACTATCATGATCGTGGACGTTGAGGGTGCGCCTCAGGGCACAGTCAATGTTGGTTGATCATTAGCTCAACGTCTCCACCTCATGAAACTTTTACACTCTCAGGTTGCGAAACGAAAAATGGAAATGTTATTCGTGAGAGGAGACGGTGTCATTTTGGTATGTCCTTGAACTACTCATTGTAAGTTTTTCCTCTGAAGCATATTTAAAGGTGTCTCCTCCATCACGAACGTGAACCGTGCGCGACTCAGATGCTACACCCTTTTGAGCATCTGTGCCTGTGGAGAAAGCCCTACCTGTATATTTTTTGGTGGTGTCCACAGGGTCGGCGGTGCCCATTCACATTTGTGTTGTAAGTAGGTCTTGGGGTTATCGGATTGCAGATCAATCTGGTATCATCCATGCTTGGTCTTGGGTAGAATCTGTCGAATGTCATAGATTGCAGAGTGAGATCAAGTACTTGTACAGATATCGAAAACATTTACGGAAGCTATTGCAGAATCCAAAGTAGTTGCATAAATATAGCTGTGACGTCGAGGTGTCATGTCGACCCCTGACAATTCAGCGAGCGTTGGTGCTTCCGCTCTTACGCATCTCTGCGCCGTCGTGATCGACAACCGTCCATGGAGTGGTCACTCCAGAGGAGTATTCTGTCAGTGATGGGGAATTTAATGGAGCGGTTGATGTGATTGGCTGCTCATCAGGCAGGATATCATCAGGCTCAGGCGCAATGGCTCCGACAGGCCAGGTATTGTCGCGCAGCCACGCGGCGTGAATGATTTTAATCTTCATGACATGCATGAACAACGCAGAAGACGCATGCGGAGGGTGCGATGAGACATACGATGAGAGCCATTGGCAATCTGCGTTTAAGTCTACCACCGGCAGACAGATTCTTCCAGACTTTCTCGACACCGTTATTCCATACATAGTCACTCTGGACAGCATTTGGAGTGTTCAGCAAATGCTCAAGCCTGTGACGGGAGGAGGACGGGCTCTGTGGTGGGGATAAATGAGGCTGTACATGGGGGCGAGGGGCGAGCCAGAGGTTCCTCCGGGCCGCATAGTATTCCGGGCCTGGAGGTGGAAGGTTGGCAGCAGCCAGGATATCGTCGAAAGTCATGCTGGAATAGATACCATTGACGAGGAGATTAAAGATCCGGAAATAGCACGTGATCTCTGACCAAGGACGATCATGATGTTGGCAATTGGCCAAGTCTTGCCTGTTGTTCTGCAACCACGATGACCATGTACAAGCATCCCATATCGTCCACAACGTCGCTCTCCGACGACGACTACGACGACTACGACGACCAGAAGACTGTCTTCTACGCTGCGCCCCCCCATCCCCCGCCCTCCGCTGCTCCGGCACAATGGTCATCCCGGACACGTCCCGGCTCCAACGCGACCGCACGACGTTCTCCGATGTCACATCTGCCCGCGGAGGTCCTCATCCATATACTCAAACACCTTCACTCTACCCGCGATATCCTCAATGCCCTCCGCGTGTCTCGCAAATGGTGCGAGTGCTCCGTTGAGCTTTTGTGGCATAAGCCCGCGTTCCCTAGATACGACACTCTGAAGAAGATGGCCAGACGACTCATTGCTCCTCACCAGACCTTTACATATGCCCGTTTCATCCGTCGTCTCAACCTATCGACAGTGAACGGATATGTGAAGGACGACATCTTATCTGCCTTCGCTTCCTGCGATCGCCTCGAGCGACTTACGCTCATCAATTGCGAGCACATCACGCCCAATACCCTCGTTCGCCTTCTTCCATCGTTTCCCAACTTGGTTGCCGTCGATCTGACCGGCGTGAAAAGCACGACTAATGAAGCCATCGTTGGCCTTGCCATGGCGGCGAAGCGACTTCAGGGCATCAACCTCACTGGGTGCGACAGCATCTCTGACGAGGGAGTCATGGCATTTGCAAAGAACTGCCCTATGCTTCGACGTGTCAAACTCAGTGGTTTGACCAGTGTTACAGATGCCCCAATCGCCGCCATCGCCAATTCTTGCCCCTTGCTATTGGAACTGGATCTCAACAACTGTCACCTTATCACCGACGTGTCCATTCGCGAAATATGGACGCACTCCGTCTATTTGCGTGAGATAAGGCTCGCCCATTGCGTGCACCTTACGGACGCCGCATTTCCAGCACCCCCAAGGCCCGATGGCGTATCACAACCTACTGCTCCAAACCCCTTCCCATCTTCTTCCACCGAGTGTGCTACAGACCTTCCTCCTCTGGTCCTATCACATCCGATGGATCAACTACGACTGCTGGATTTGACAGCGTGTTCGCTCGTGACCGATGATGCTGTCGAGGGAATAATCTCTTACGCGCCCAAGATTCGCAATCTCGTGTTATCTAAATGCGGGCTGTTGACTGACCGGGCTGTCGAGAATATCTGTAGGCTTGGGCGGTTTCTCCACTATCTGCATCTTGGGCATGCAACGAAAATCACAGACAGTTCCGTCCGCACTCTTGCGCGAACATGTGTTAGACTCAGATACGTTGATTTCGCGAGTAAGCCCTTATTTTCTGGTTTCATAGCAATAAATTCACTCAACGTTCCGTAGATTGTCTTCTCCTGACCGACATGTCAGTTTTCGAGCTGTCGGCTTTACCGAAGCTTCGGCGCATTGGCCTTGTCAGAGTGAATAACCTCACAGACGAGGCCATCTACTCTCTTGGTGAACATCACACAACCTTAGAACGAATTCATCTATCCTATTGCGACCAAATATCCGTGATGGCGATCCACTTCCTCCTTCAGAAGCTGGACAAGTTAACGCACCTAAGTCTCACGGGCATTCCTGCTTTCCGCCAACCCGAGTTGCAGCAATTCTGCCGTGACCCGCCCAAAGTGAGACTCTTCAGTCTTGCATATTGTTTCAGTATTTGACCAAATGGGATGCAGGATTTCAATTCTACTCAACAATCCTCGTTTTGTGTTTATTCAGGAAAGGGCGTTTCATTGCTCCGAGGATTCTTATCCGACCTCTTCGATCATATAACTGATATGAATGAGGCTGACGATACGGAATATGAAGATGACGATGATGAAGACGATTATCCCTACAATACGGAAGACACACCCGACCCATACGAGGACGATATTGATGATAACACACCTCGCAGAATGTTCTCCGAGTCAGCCTATGCCGCTTCAGCGCGGGACTACCGGCAACCTGCCCATTCACCTCCTTCTCATGAATTTTTTTTCCGCCGGGATCATCCCAGTCGAGCCGCTACAATTCCTCCCCCGCGTAGCACTACTGCACATATACCCACATCTGTCAACATCGAGGGCGCGACGAACCGCTTGAATGCACAAATCCTTGCCGCGAATATGGTCACTGCACCCACAGTACGACAACCACCCACTTCGGGCCTGAACTCAGGTCATCGTTCTATGGCAGATGCGCTTCCTATCATCGAGCCATCTAACTCTCCTCCTCCCAGCGACGTCACCTCAAACCGTAGCACACGGACACATCAATCGAATGGTGCAGGGTTCTTCCGCACCTATCAAGATCGAGCACTACCAAGTGTATCACCTCGTGGCCACGGTGCTTTGACGCCCGATCTGAATTTTGCAGAGATTGGACACGGGCGAGGAACAAGTGGTGCATCGGGCCCCTCGATGGGGCAACCTCATCTTCACCCTGGTCGTGAAGATATCTTCCATCAGAGGCCACCTCTCGTTGAGGCAGATCATCGAGTCTTCCATCCCCCACCACCCTCTCACAGCCAGGCTCGCGAAGGGCAGATCACAGGGCTGGTTGCGTCCACTTCGTACACGGGCCACAACCGTGTGCACGCACACATGCCTTCAAGTTCCGTCTGGCCTTATCTAGAACCAGCTGATAGCGCGATCCCATTGACCCGAACAGCTGGAGAACAGCAGGAATCGAATCAAGCACTAGCATCCCCTGCTGCAGACGGACGTGGGAGAAGTACGAAACGCAGCTTCCGGAATCCAATCAGCGTTGCGGAGGATTATGCCACCTCCTTCCTTTTCGGACGGTCTAGGAGTCGGCCGGCAGAGGGGAGTAGTTCGAATACTAGGAAAACGAGTGGGAGTGGAAGTGGAAATAATCTGGCTCGTGGACGTTAGGTATATGTAAAGTGTTTCTTTTGCATTTCTGTAATACTGTTGTGACAGTGCAACTGTCAATAGTGTGCAACTTATACCCACTGGAGAAACAATAAAAATTCTTGTATGTATTGTTTACCATGGGTTACTACGTGTAAAGATGCAACGTCTCCGGCATAAAGACGGAATCCTCAAGACTCAAAGTTTACAGCTACAGTATACCAATATAATGGAGATTCCGTACAAAATAAATGGTCAAGATGTCCATCCAATAAGTTACCCATCAACAACAGATCATAGTCCAGCTAGATAGAGAGTACCAAGGAGAATGAGAATAGAAGAGATAAACCAGTTCATCGAGGGCGACGTCCTCCGAGTTGAATGTCCTGCTGAGTTGCTGTGGTTGTTGTTGGTGGTCGAATTGGGAGTGTTCGAAGTGTTGATCTTAGTTGATCCTCCCACGAAGACGACGGCAAGTGCCACTGGAGGAACATCGACGGAGCATCCGTTCGTGCAATCGATCGCTTTGTTGGCTGTTGCCCAAGGCGCCGACTCTTCCTTTAGCTTCCCATCTCCAACGCCAGCCAGCGACTCGCCGCCCCACGCGATGTTGTGCTCCTGACGTAGGTCCTGCGCGGAGAGATACTTGACGGTTATGCTGTTCTTATTGTTGCTCGAGGCGAATGCGCTCGCAGGGAGGTCGAACGACTGCGTTTCCGTAGAAGCATTGGCGAAATTGAAGAGCGCAAACTGCAGGACGCTGTCCCCCTTGGCATTATATATAGCGTACCCTCCAACTGGGGCCTTCCTGTCGGTCGTGGAGTTACCGATGTTGAGGTCCACCACGATGCTGCCGTCAACGGATTGCAGCGCCTCGGCGGTGGCGAGGACGGCGTAGTAAGGGGGGTTCGTCACCCAGGGCCCCTTGTTTCCATCCTCACCCTCGGGCGGGGTGAAGAGGTTGTATGTGATACCTCGTTCGCGGGTGTGGATGTAGGCGGCGGTGTAACCGACAGCCGCCATTTGGAGAGCGTAGTCGACAGTCCAGATGGATCCGACGGCGAAAGTATTTGAAATCTCCGGGATTCCGCCGCATGACGCCGAGTTAAATTCGGACATGAGAAATTTTGGGGCGATGTCGGAGGTATTAGAATTTACGATGTTAATACCCGGTTGCTGCCATGCTGCCAGTCTGACCACTATGTGCAATTATTATTAATTGGGGTTCACCAAAGAAGGGAAGTCAGAAAACGCACCATTCGCGTGCTGCAAGTAGTAAGGAATTTCATAATTATAACGGCCGAAGCAGTTATTCTGGGGGTAATGTTGAACACTGCTTAATCATGAGTTCAACGGCTGACGATCAAGACAGATGCCACTTACGAGATGTATTTCAAGAATCCGCCAAATGCTGCTAGGTACCCATCTTTCAGAACAGTATCCAGATTCTATCATAAACGCAGTCAGTGAAAGCCAATCTCCACCAAACTTGCTTTCCTTACCCATTGGCAACAAATTGTTGGGCCACCGATGTTTCTGAGGTTCAGTAAGTTTCCTGCAGATGTATCGGCCAGACGATTAGACACTCTTCTAAATTCCTAATACTCTATCAATTGGCTTTCTCTACTTCTCATGAAGTACTCACATCGATGTAGATATCGAGTGTATAGTTGGCGATGTCTGGGCGGTGGTGGTGGCCGGTGTAGAGATCAGGTTCCTAAAAATAGATCATTGATGAGGATAGTGAAGTGGACGACGACCCTGGCCATTGCACGAACATTTCCCAATAGGAATCCATCCAGAGAGTCTCCCAGTGTTTTCTGTGCGTCAGCTGTTGGAAAATGCATCAGAAGTATTCAGAGTAACAACGACTAAAACATTGTACCCGCTATGACAGGAACACTGAGATCATTGGGATCCAACAAGGAAAGTCCTGATTTCTCGAAATAGTCAGGCCTACTGGGGCAGGTTTCAATGATGGAGTTACATACCGATAATGTATTCAGCACCTCCAACATCGTCCGTGACTTTCTTCAACACATCCCAAAGAACAGGTCCGTAATTGACAGGTTGATTATTTGCATTGAGTGCGGAGTTAGATATCTGGACCATTGGCGAGGTCTGACTCGGAACGTAGGTCGAACTATCCATAGAATTGCCGCCCACCCTGATGCGGACGGGATTTTTCCCAGTGCGGGCTCGAATAGCCGAAAGATAGTTTATCACAGTGGGAGGGATGGTAGATGTATCGTTTCCAACTGAAGGGAACTTTTGAGAGTGAAGCGCCGAAGCCGAAGATAGAGAGGTACGTACAGTATTCATCCATGAAACCTAGCTCAAGGCTAATCCCGAGAAAGTTCGATTGCACAACATTGTGAACACGCGCAGTGGCTGGTACAGTGACGGAAATAGGATCAGCTGCAAAGCAGGAGCGAAAAGCTAAAGAAAGAAGAAGGACAGACGTCAAACGAGCGGCAGGTGTATGAAGGAAGGAATGCATAGTCATGATGGGCTGTCGAGACTCCTGAGCGGCACTTTATAGCCATCGCGAAATATGAATCAGGTCCCATCGCTGAAAGTGCGCGGCTGGCAACAATTTCCACTCAAACTGCACCCAAGAAACGATCATTGATCAAAGCCACATGCAGTGTCTATAATAAATCCGGTCTCGAACACTGTTCATGAATCATGATCGAAGGGAGTGCCGCTGAGTTTGTAGGTATGAAGACGACAAATAGCGGCACAGTCTGCCGCACGCCGCGGGTAAGTACTGCACTCGCACCTGTCAAATTTAACGTCGTCAGCACAGCGGCCCGCCCGATTTGCATGCATCCATCGACAATGGTCACTCCCAGTCCTCAACCACTATCTCATGCTCTTTTTCCCTGAAATTCCAGGTCGCTTTCCAGTAGGATCGCTCACTTTTGCCACCCCTGTCCGGCCTTCTCGTGCAGTTGGTTCCCTAAAGCTACGAAATGCCACATTAGGCCCACACGAGCCAGCTCTTAATCTCGAGGAGGTAGCGTTTACGGCTTATTACCCAGCCGAGAAGAACGCGAAGACCGTGAAAGGCATGCACTGGTTGACTAGGTATGTTTCTTTTACCTGTGCCCTGTGACCTCTTCACTCAAGTTTTGGTTAGACCAGTGAATCAATCCTTACGTGGCTTTGCTAAGTTCGCGAGTTCGTGGTATCATTCTTTACTCGTCTTACCGCTCCATACCTTTGCTGGACATAGGACTTCCACACTGGCTGGTTTGGCCTGTCGTTTATCTTTTCGGCGCTTTCATCGAAGTAAATCAGTCATCGGCCATTATTCCCCTCTCGTAATTGCTGAATTTATGATCCGTGTTAGATACCTGCTTATCCCAATGCCCCACTTCTCAATCCTTCAAGAGCTACATCTGCCGGCGTTGAGACCAGGCAGTGGCCCCTTGTGATATTCTCTCACGGCCTTGGAGGAACTCGCACAGCTTACAGGTATATGCGTTTCTGGTGTCGAAAACCGTAATTCATGTTCACGATTCACGCGCAGTCAAATATGCTCGAGGTTGGCAGCATCGGGCAAAGTTGTACTTGCCCTGGAGCATCGGGATGGCACAGGTCCTTCGTGTACTCCGCGAGTGTGGGGCAATGATGGAAAATCGCCGTCGAAACCAATCTTATACTATCTGGAGGGAGACGTCATGTATGTGGAACGTATTTCTCCATTTGTATCATTCTTATTCCTCTATGTATCTTGTCCAGCCTTGACGATGACTATCATTCAACCAATCCGACCCCCCTCCCTCTCCGAACCGATCAACTTAATTTCCGCCGAGAGGAAATATACATCGCATACCAGACCTTCTGCCGCTTCTTACAAAATGACCCATTACTGGAATTCGACACCATCGACGAATGTGAAATACATAGTAAGACATGGACAGATATAGACTCCGTCTCAGGTAAAGGGCCTGTTTGCTACGACGAGAATGTCACTCTTGCTGGGCATTCTTTTGGGGGCTGCACCGTGGTAGGTGGACGCAGTTAATAATTGAAATGCATCATTGAATCCCATATACACCTGCAGCTTTCTGTATTATCCACGCATCCACCATCTGATCATTCATCACTCCCTGTCACCCGCGCCTTGATCTTTGATCCATGGTTGGAACCTTTGCCGACACCTGGTCCTGTTCCAATTTTACCGACGACTGCCTTCCTACAGTCTTCGTTAGATGAAAATACGTCTGAATTACAATACGACAAACATCAACGGCTACCCCGTATGCTGGTTATCAATTCAGAGGCATTCACTCTCTGGAAGGACCATTACACGAGACTAAAGGATGTTGTTGCAGCCTGGGAACCACAGGGTGATCGGATAATGACCCTTAGTGAGTCCTATGTTGCCTGCTGAATTCGGAGAAACCAGGCTTATTTCCGTGCTAGTTGGATCAAAGCACGTTGCTTTCTCAGACTTACTGACTCTGCCTATTCTCGGAACATCCGCTGGGCAGATCCACATGGATGTCACTTCCAAGATTTCCATCGCATTTTTAGATGACATATTGGACCAAGCCGTTGAGACTATCTCAACACGCGAGTTGGAGATCGAAATTATAGGGAAGAAGAAAGACGGAAGCGAAAGTAGAAAGTTAGTGGGGACTATTGGGGAAGTGGTCATCACATAGAGTTTGAATGATTATCCCATACTTAGAGCTTGAACGAATCAAATTACTTTCAACTTCATGTCAGTTCGCCCACTCTAGTTCTTCCCTGGTACGAGCCCAACCCACTACAATCCTTTGAAGATTTCTGCTCGAAGCAAGTTCGCAGAGCACGTATTGGATTCTGTTGATGATGGCCTCTGGTTCAAACAATTGATTGTGCCTGTTCAGACCTGTCACAACCTGTTTCCCAACTTTGAAATTGCGGTTCTGGATTGAGCATCACGATCACTCCGTACTGACTTTCACTAGGCGCCCGATGGTGAACATACGGCCTGTAAAAGTATGTACATGCCCTGAATGCCTCGGCTCGTCGCTAAAATCGGAATACGACAGGTTGATGACCTCATGGGCATGCAGGCGTGTAATCTTCAAAACTTGCCTGAAAACTACACTATGAAATATTGTGTGCACATTGAGTTTTTTGAATATCGAGGGACTAATGCGCTGACTTCCACGGGGTAGATCTATATCACGCCATGACATGGCCTTCTCTTTCGTATGTCGCTGAAGACAACAAGGGCAGAATCGTCGGATACATTCTCGCCAAAATGTAATTCATTCGACTGCCACATGCTAGGTACCTTTGAACTTAACAGAGCGAGCCGGAAAACAGGGATGAAGAAACTCAAGAAGGGGAAGAATCTCATGGACATGTAACCTCGATATCTGTTTTGCGCTCGTATCGAAGATTAGGTCTCGCAAAAAAGCTGATGGTTCAATCTCGTATGTTTTCTATTTGTTCGATCCGAACATTCAGCTGATTACTTTCCGAAGAGGATGCCATGTCACAAATATATGGGGCTTCACATGTGTCCCTTCACGTTCGAAAATCAAATCGAGCAGCATTAGGACTATATAGAGATTCACTTGGTTTTACGCTGAAAGACATTGAAAAAAAATATTGTTTGTTCCATTCATCATTTTTCGCTGGTTAATGACTAAATTCACTGCTAGACGCAGATGGCGAAGATGCGTACGCGATGCAACTGTCACTGAGCAAATAATATACATCCTCGACACTATGCGATCGAAGCAGAATACAGATAGACATATTTTACAAGGTATGCGCATCCCGAGTCATCATGAATATGTCGGATTTCCTCCTTCAACTGGTATTACTACCCGGTTGCGTCTCTGGGGGTGTCCTTGGTCTTTTTCCAACCATGGCGGACTCTCTGATGAGCTTGGCAGTAGCCAGGCCTAGTTCATAATATCCTTCGTTTGTCTTTCCACTGAAAACGCCGGTATGGGCCTGCAGTTCATCTCGCGCCTTGCTGTTTTTGGTGGCGACGAAGAAAGCAAACTGTGGCGAGGCTCTTTTAGGAAGAACTATGAAGGTTCGCGACTCGCTGAACGGTGGAACAGCAGGAATCAGGGTATAGAACCTTGAAAACAATTAGATTATAAAGCTCTTTGACACGTACACGGCAATACTTACGTGCGGAAAGTGATCCCTAGTTGTTGCTGAACATCAATAAGAGCATCGACGCGTTTCTTCAATGCCTCTTCATCCCACAAATTCCCAACATACTTCATGTGATCCGTTGCCCACGTAAGACCGACATTCAAATCTTCCCGCTTGTAATACGCACCACCGGCGGCAGCGCCTGCAATAATCGCGCCTCCGACAGCGTACGCGGCTGGCGCCCACTTGGCCCATGCAGATGTAGACGCTGGGATACTCGGCGCTGTCACCTGCGGGGCTGCTGTTGGTGTCGTTGTGGCCTTTTTTGCACCAAATCCAGCGAAAGCTCCGAAGACAGCAGAGCCAACAGTCTGTGCCGTGCTGGCATATTGAGCGGCTTTTGTAACGCTATTTTTGAAGACATACGGGTGAAGACCAAGGTACTGGACAGTCCATGAATCAGTGGATGAACTTTGACGTGAACAAGAACGGTTCTTGCAGGTGTGTCAAAAGCAATGCAGGCGATGATCTTTGGCCAGAGTGGGCATTGCTTGTCTGGCCGGGTATTGACGAACTCAAGAAGTGTATCCGCAATAAGCAGGCCTCCCATGCTGTTGTATTTGATGTTAGACTCGACAGGCAAGCTCGGGGTGGGAGAGATCGCGCACCTGTGTCCACATAGCACTATTTTTGCCTTCCCCGCGCCGCCGCCCGAAGCAACTTCTCGTTCGACTGTCAAAGTAGTAAGCCAGTCTGCAAACCTTATGACGGCTTGGTTCTGCGGAAAGAGTGAGCAGGAGTGTCTGGCAAAGGTGATAAAGCAGCCACACCAGATCGCCCTTGGTCTATATTACATCAAATCAGGCTTCCAGTTCGTTTCCAAGACATGGCTGCCTCACCGCACCTCATAGGCGGGAAATACAATGCATTCCACTGACACATCGGTTATGCTTTCCCGAAGGATATGTTGAAGCCTCTGAGGAAACTCGCCGAACGTTTCATCAGTTCCCTTGAAACCGTGAACGAATACCACGAGCAACAGGTCAGGGGCACGAATTGCAAGAGTTTTGGAGGTGTCTAGAATGATGGATGCTTTGTCGTTAAGGCTTGAAGGAAGAAGATCCATTTGTTGGCAACAGGTTTCAATGGTACAGTGCAAGTTGCGGACTCCGCCGGCCCGGTCAGTTTTGAGTTTGCTCATATCGCTGGTGCTCGGAGGACGACGTCTACGATCACAAAAAAAGATTCATAACGGGTACTCAAGTTGACGAGGAGAATATTTTGCTAGGTGCAACAGTGATTGAATGCATTAACAATACGTATGATATACAGATGAGCTGTGAGGTACGTAGCCATTACCGGTATGATAGGCGAAATAACGAAACAGGATATCCTGAGGAGAGGATGGTCACTGGCTAAAGCTCTGGCTATGATACGGAGCCTGGGTTTGGAGGGGCGGGTAGGACAAGTAGTCCAGCGAGCTGTCCTGTGTTTCTGAATGGGCCTGAGACGATGCTGGAGAGTGATCCTGCGAATATGGATCAGCGAAATCGCCTCGGTCCAACGGCGACGCGACAGGAGTAAGTTGCAAGTTATCAGAGCGGGCGGCATGTCCTTCACGACCCGTGGTAAAAGGATGGCCGTTGGATTGCGACGAAGGGATAAACTGCGACGCGTGCAGTCCGGAACGCTTTCTGGGTATAGATTGGCCGGCACCGACAATCGGGGAGGCAACCTTTCTCGGCCTTTTGGTTGGGAGGGTTCCATACCAGGCCTGTCGGATCCCAATAGGCGTGGCGATTGATGGAGAAGGGCTGCCTGCATCATGGACGGAAATCTTTTGTGCAGGACTGATCGATAGAGGTGCAGGAGGTTGCCGTTGTAGACGCGGCGCTGGTGATGGTGCAAACTTGGCGCCGCTCGTCCTTGCAGGACTATCCACATCCATGTCCATACTCTGCGTAAGCTGCCTTTCCACCAAATCATGCGACCCGGACGATGATTGTGAGTCTTGTGAGTCTGAGTGTTGAGAAAATCCAGACCATGATTCTGTGTGACATTCGGCTGGACTGTCGTTGTTCCGCCTTCTCTTCAAGTTCGAGCCGATGGCGTTGTCCACCAT
>JABCKG010000078.1:17881-38741 GCA_018851835.1 Hypsizygus ulmarius | reverse complement strand
TACGTAGTATGAGTAATATATTCCGGGCGTCTAAAGCACTTGTCAGAATGGCATCAGCGTCTTCAGATATTCTGTTCGGTGGTTTTGGTGCTAGCAAGCATGTTAGGTACAGAATTACATATGCCCCAACCCCTATAAATTTCTACTGTATTGACATCGATATCTGCTATAGAATTTTGATTCAAAGTCCTGTGTATGCAGTTTTGATGCAGTTCGCCATCTAACAATTCCATGATTGATCTGGGCACGTGGCACGCGCCAGTGAGTTCTAAACACTGACAGCCGTACGTCTGACCTCGCCCCTTGGTTACTTTACTTCTTGTATTTGTTTTCTTGGTTCTCCTTCCCACAGAGTGTCTCTTTGTTGAGACCTCCTTCCACGCAGTCCCCTCTCAGCGTCGCTGAATGTCCGCCCGTTACACTCCTATCACCAGCCCCGACGCAGAACGGGAACTCGACGATGCCTTCGAATCCGACAGCGAGGATGACACCACAGCCATAGAGTCGACACCCCTCAATGCTAACGGCCATCTATCGCAGAGGACGAGCGACTTGGCTGGCGAGCCCACGAGCTTTATCCCAGGTGCATACGATTTCGAGAGGGAGTACGACTATCCACCACCTGGCTCGCCACCGAAGCCGTCCGCTCGGGCGCTTCCCAACGATTTCGGCAACTCTAACGGCCTGCTGCCTACCACGCCTGCCCGACCTGTTCCTGCATCTGGACCATCGTTCTTCAGGAGAGCAGTCGGCGCCTTACTTCCCTCACATTACGTGCGGGTGCCCACGGAGAGCTCGAGAGCTGTGGGAGGTGGCATAGAGAACGATGGTGTCTTCGCTAACGTCATGGCAAAGCCTCAGCGTGCGCAGGTGACTCACAATGAGGACGGAAGTGTCTACATGGTTCCCGAAGACAACCAGAAAGAGGTCCCACCCGTGAGCATTCATCACTTCTGCCGCCCCAAGATTCCGTACTCACCAGCTCTTTCTTTCTTTCTTTCGCCAACCCTCACACCAGTCTTATGCAGACGCCCAGGCCGACGCCGTCCCTCCCTACTGGGAAACGACAGTACACGCACCGGCCCCAGGCGACCCCAACGCAGACATCATCGTCGACGACCTGCCGACCGGCTCCGTCCTCGTCTTCGCCGCGAACCTCTTCATCTCGTTCTTCTTCCAATTTGTCGGCTTCCTCTTCACCTACCTCATGCACACCTCGCACGCCGCCAAGTATGGGTCGCGCGCAGGCCTCGGGCTCACGCTGATCCAGTTCGGCTTCTACTCCCGCACGCTGACGTTCATTGACCCTGGAGATGACAGTGATGTAGAGGTGACGTCTGTTACGGAGCCGCCTGAGCCGCCTGTTGCGGATGACTCGGTTTTGCTGGCTGTTTCATCTAAAGACTGGCTTGCTTTCCTCTTCATGACGTTAGGTCCGCCTTCTTTCTGTTCCGTCCACTTTGGCTGCTACTTAATGCAAAACATGACACAGGATGGTTTCTACTCCTCTCTTCCCTCATCGGTTTCTGGCGCGTCAAACGGTGGGAAAACTCAATTCGCTCAGCATCCTTGCCCATCACACCTGAAGCCATCGAGCGCGACATCGCCATCCGACGCAACATCGCCGACGTCTTCGGCGTGTCGTTCACTGAAGAAGAGGAGGCCGCTTCCCGGGCTGCGCAGCATCAGCAAATGCTGCAAGAGGAAGACGCGAGACTGACTAGAGAGCTCAGAGCCGCGGGACTGCTGTAGCATGATTCTCTCCATACTGATACCAGTACGTACCTATGTGCGATCACGCCTAGCCTGACTGCCACATAACTCATTTCTGGCAGATTATATTTAACAATTACTGCTCAAAATATGACATGGAGCTCGGGCTGATACGTTTCCTTTCAGATACATGTTTGATTTTTCTGCTTTTGGCTCTTAAATTATACGAGGCGTACGAAAGAAACCATACGAATGTAATAATGGGCAATGACGCCGTTCATCCTTTCTCGAAACTCATTAGGGACCATATAGACACCCGCGTATCCTTCCCTCCAGCGACGAGCCATCGAGATCGGTCCGCCTTCTCCTCAAGGCTCATCTCTGCTCCGCTTCCATCACAATCTTCCTCGTTATCATCTTCCTCATCTTCTTTTTTGTGATGATTATCACACCCGGCGATCTCCTCTGTCAAGGTGCTAATAGACCGGGCAAACTCAACGGCCTGGCATCCTGTTTTGTGGTATTTAAGAGTTCCTAGGGGTTTTAGTGATCGTGTGGAATATAGGCGGATGCTGGTGGACGTGATACGGTGATGAACTCATAAAGAACTTTGTGTGTTCAGATTTAGTATACATACCGTCCATCCCAGCCTGCGATGGCACAGACTCGGCCGTCATCCCTAATCGCAATCGCCGCACTCCCTGGGTGTTTCGTTTTATGAGTAATGGGTGCTTTTGACTCCTACGGAGGATAAGTAAGCAATGCGCACAATTCAGACCAAAGATATACACCTACCATCAATTCATAACGGCCAACTATATGGTCAGCAGAAACCGTCAGAGCAAAATCATTCTTCCTTGAGACTCTCATCGCCATGACTGTCTCGTATGTCAGCTCATGCAAAAAACATCATCACGAAAACACACTTGAATCCACATGAACTTTAACATCCCAAACAACCTCCCAGCCAGCACCCTCGACAGACTTCTCCTGCGCAGTATGCGTATACCGCCGAAGCGTCACACCTCCATTCTCATATGCGCAAAGCAGCCGAAGCTCGTCATCCAACTGCGACGCCGACGACGAGGGGGCGTTGTCGCGGGGGACGCTGAAGAGGTGAAGGGACATGATTATGCCTGGGGTATCTTAGTGTCCAGAGAAAGCGTAGAATAGCCAGCTACGCACCAGTCTTCGACCTCTCTCCAGGTTCCGACGAGAATATCGACTTCCTCCCGGCCTGTCCAATAGCCGCATGAATCCTTTCGCGTGTCGGTAGACTCCATACATCCGCCTGTGCTCCTCAGGGTCATAAGAACAGAGAATGGCACAGTGCAACAGAAGAACAAGTCATACCACTGAGGAATCAACCAAGTTGGGCAGCGCGATCAGCGTTCCAGCCTCACCGTCCCGTGAGGAGGTCAACAGCGAAAACCGACAATAGTTCAGCGCGTTCACGTCCATCGAGTAGCACAGGGCGGGACGGGGCAGGTCGACGGCCTGCGCTGCGGACCCGCCAACTGTCGGGAGCTCTTCAAGCCGATTCCACACATGCAATTTATTGTCCCTGGCATGGCTTCACGGCCCCAATGAAAATGAAGACCTTATTCACCGGCCAATGTGAAGGACGATAGGCGTACGTGATGACGCGTGGGCCCCATTCTTCGATCCCGAGGAGAGAGTCGGTATGTGCGTTCCAGGAGGTGATGGGGCGCAGCGAGCGGGTGGATGTTACCACGACGAGGCCAGATGTGTCGCCTGAATAGAGCCTTTCATTGTCGATGGAGAAGGAGATGGCGGACTATTCATACATGCAAGAGAGATTTCCTAGGCCTGTGGAAAGACGCTTCGACTTCAGGTTCAATGCTGGCCAAAAAATCAGCGGTCGTCTTGACAGGTTTCCAACCAATGGCCCGAGAATGGTTGCCTTTGCACCGCGAGTTAGTACCCAGGAAAGGCCACTAAAGATAGCACGGTTGTGAGCATCCTGTGGCGATCAACAACCTAGAAATCGCGACGCACTCTAAAGTACTTCTCAATCTCTTCTGACGTGAAAGATGTGGGAACTGGACTCTTTCCCTTTCCGAGTTCTACCAGGACTTTTGCAACAGCCTCGCTGACCTGGTACTGGGTATGCTCGCCGTTCTCACCAAAGTAGAAGCCTTCACGACCATGTGTGGCTGCTGGGTGCTTCGCATTAATCGCGTCGAAAAGGGTAATATAGAGATCAGCGACTGAGACGCGTGTTATAAACGGGGGGGCTGAAGTAAGGTAATATCCTGACTTACCGTCGTCGATGCTCACGTTAGGCCACCGATTCTTGCCTTCTCCAACCACCCCGCCTTGGCCACGATGGACAGATGCGTCGATTAGGATGGGAAGCAGGATAGAGTAGGGGTTCTGAATCCCGAGTTCGACCAGCTTGCCTTTTGCGATACCATAGATGACCGATGGCAGGATGATGTATGACTTGACGTAGCCTACGATAAAATTGATGCAGGTCAGGAAGGTTCTGCATGAGGCCATGGCAAAATGGTTGCACACCCTCTTTGTCGGCGTCGACAAGTTCAAGATCGACATTGCGATGAAGTTGAGTCGGGGCAAGTGTTTCGATCTGATCCGCATCGGCATCGTTGTAAATAGTATCATAGGCGTACGCTCCAGCAGCATTGTCAACGAGAACACCTAAAGAGAAAGTGTTTAGCTTATGTGACACCGATAAAGATAGCATATACCTGTGCCAGACTATGGGATGCAGATCAGTTAGGACATTCCATACCATAACATTTATGTCCGTTTCGGTGGCTCACAGTATGAATGAAGATGGATGGCTTGCCAGTTTCTTCAAATCGTTTCTTCAAACCTCTCAGCGTAGCTCGAGCAGCATCGAGGTTGTCTGCATCAGCCTTAGTTGGACAAACATAGAGTCAACTTTTAACAATGTCAGAGCTTCAATTTCGGAGGGGTATACCATAGCGAAGACAACATCGGACTCGGATGCCAATTTCTCGATCAACTCAAGATCTGAATAAGAGCCGACAACGGCATTGACGCCGAGGGTCTTCAACTTCTCGGCTTTCTCAGGTGAGCGAACGAGAGCAGTGAAATTAAATGAGGCGACATTCGGATGGTTGAGCAGGCGCTCAAGGACGGATCCACCAATGTACCCTACCAGAGATATAGTAAGGTTATTCAGCGTGGAATGGACGCTGTACGAATACGTACCGGTTACGCCGGTGAGGAAGATGTTGGACTTGGACATTTCTGGTGGTTATAAAGAGGCGTTGCGAGGTTGGAGGACCTGAGTGATGAATAACCAGCTTCAATTCCTTCCTTTTGTATGTCGAGATCCAGATGACGAATCGAGGTGGATTACTCATGTTCTGACAAGAGATGTGCAAATCATCGCGAATTGCTATGACTTGACGTTGAGGAGATATGAATATGAACCCTACAACACAGAAAGCAAAAACAAGCATTCTGGATGGTTTGTAACGAGCCTCGGACGTCGAAGGGTGTACGAGACCCAGCCGTGTCGGCCCGGAATTTCAAGGTTTTTAACATCCGCGACGCGCTCCAGCTTTCAACTTCCAACAAAGACACCGAAAATCGGCCATCGACTGCTTCCTTGTGTCACTTGACTTGAAGTGGGGCTGAATCATTCTTGGTTTGATAATCCCGTAGTCAAGGGTCAAGAATACGGACTTCGCCCTCAATATTGAATGTAAGTAATTCCAATGCAATAGTGACCATCATGTCGTCGTATCAAATTTCATGTATCAATGAATGGATCTATTAGAAACCCCGCCATTTACAATGTTTATTTGTTAACTCTCATTTGCGCCTCAACTCAGTAGTCAACATCGACGTACGACAACCTAGGTTGCCGAGTGCCTTTCGGGAATTCGAGGATGACATCCAGTGAGCAATGTCCTTGTTGTTGAATCAATGCAAGATTGAATGAAGTCCACTCACCCTATGGCATCAACAATCTTCTGACGATACTGGTACACGTGTTCATGAATGGATTGTTTGAGCAACTCTTCAGTTTCGGGCTTGATACTTGCGAGTAGATCAGCAGTTGTTCTCGTGGGTTTCCACCCTATGGAACGAGACCTGTTGGCAATGCATCGCGCATTGGAGCCAAAGAAAGGGATGCCCTGGGAAATCCGTGAGCACCACTTTCGCATGTGCTATTCAACCCAACAACATACCGCAAAATATTTGTCCATCTCTTCTTCAGTGAAAGACGTCGGCTCAGCACCTTTTCCTCTTCCCAGCTCGGCTAAAGCCTTTGAAATGGCCGCGGCAATGCCATGAAAACTGACTTCCCCGTTCTCGGCGAAATAGATACCCTCGCGGCCATGTCCAGTCGCGGGATTCGAGATGATAGCATCGTAGAGCACGACGTAGAGGTCGGTAACTGGTCAGGTATAGAAGTGTGAGATGTTAATCGCCCGTTGTAAGTATTCTGGTTACCGTCGTCGATGTGCACGTTCGACCACACATTCTTTCCTTCCCCGACCATTCCCCCTTGGCCACGATCTAACGAGGCGCATATCAAGACGAGGATTTGGACGGACTGGCGATTTTGAATCCCGAGTTCAGCAAGCCTCCCCGTCGCAATTCCATAAATCATTGATGGTATGATAAGACAGGTCTTGATATAACCTGAAGTGGGGCCAGGGTAAGCCAATGTTGTAAAGCTACAACACAATTGATGCACACCTTGTTTATCGGCATTTAGGAGTTCCAGATCGACATTGCGATGAACCTGAGTCGGAGCGAGGCTTTCAATTTGTTCGGGATTGGTATCGTCGTAAACGGTGTCGTGCGCGAACATCCCACCTGCATTATCAGCGAGAACACCTGAGAACAGTTGGTCAATCACGACGTCACCGTGCGACACGATGCTTTGTACCAGTGCCCGACTGCACGAAGAGTGTGAGTCGAAATTGTATTGTTGTGATATGAATTATTTACCGTATGGATCAGGATGGGAGCGACTCCCGTTGCCTTGAACCTTTTCTCCATACCCTTCAATATGTGGCGCGCAGCAGGAAGATCATCAGAATCAGCCTGCAACTCAACAGAAAGGCGGGATGAGTTCGTCGAAATAAATCATGATCGAAGTCTAGGCGCATACTATGGCGATAACAATATCTGCCTCGGAAGCAACTTTTCGATTAGACGAAGGTCAGAGTGGGAGCCAACCACGGTATTGACGCCCAACGCTTTGAGCTTCTCGGCCTTTTCGGAAGAACGGACGATCGCAGTAATGCTGAGCGAGGCGGCATCTGAGCGCTCAAGAAAGCGAAGGAGAACACATCCTCCAAGGTACCCTGTTAGGCAAGAGCATTAGCGACATGGTTATATTGCCACAACGTCAATTCGAAACAGTGCTTACCGGTTGCTCCAGTCAAAAGAATATTCGTTTTTGTAGGCATATTTGGAGTAAACAGAAAAGGATCTTTGTGAAAGGTGACAGTGGCGATTAAAAGGACGCGACCTGCCCTCTCAAATAAAATGGCAGATGGTGGTCAGTAATGAGGCTGTTCACTTTAAAGCAGTGGGATGTTCCCGATTCATTCTCCGTATTCCTGAGCATTCGCCCTAGACCTCCTCCTAGCCGATGCCTTACTCATTACATGACCCTAGAAACCGGAATATGAATCAGCGACTGTAAATGCTGTGGCTGTGCTTCTTAAACGAAAAGAATCATCGCCGTCAAACATATATACAAACTTTTGAATCCACATGAACTTTGAACATCCCAGACAACTCCCAGCCAGCACCATCGACAGACTTCTCCTTCTCAGTATGCTCGTACGGCCGACGCGTCATGCCGCCATTCTCGTATGCACAAAGCAGCTGAAGCTCATCATCCAACTGCGACAACAAGGAGGACGACAGTGTATGGCCATGGGCGACGCCGAAGGGGCGGAGAAACATGATTATGCCTGAGGTATCTTGGCCTGTGGAGATAGCGTAGGAGAGCCAGTTACTCATCAGTCTTTGGCCTCTCTGTCACTACGAGGCCGGCCGCCTGAGTAGACTTGTTTATCGTCGTCGGAGAAGGAGAGGACGGTTACGCGAGATGGGTTGTGCATGATTGGGCGGGCCTGGTGGACGTGCGGTCAATAAATGATCGCAACCGTCCCGGCCGGGCCGGCGTTGAACTAGGGTTCGTTAAACTTCCTTCTCTTTTTCGTCATTATTCGCAGTTGCTTCGCCCCGACCAGAACATCACCCAGCCAAATCTCGCCAGGTTCAAATTCCTGCTTTCCTTCACGATCTCCACACATTTGATGGCCTCTTCGGCGTATCATCACCTCTGGCGGCCTGGACGATTTCGACCCGCGCATCTGAAGACGGCCCAGTACCCCTCTCTCACATTGTACCTTTGGAGCCGTTGGGTTTGAATGTTGATAGGCCCATTGACGATCCTTGGAATGGCGAATGTGTTGTCTGAATATGGAATGGGGGGGTAGGGGCAAGGCATTCATTTACGCGTAAGTACACACGATTCGGGATGAATCTCCTTCGTGTTCAAATGCGTGTAACATTCCTACAAAAGTCATCCGAAGTGCGAACCCGTGGCTCCCTCCAATTTTCAACGGATATCTGCAGGTATCGGCCATTGTCATTGTCCTTACCAGCGTGGTCCCAATCATGGAACAGCCAGGGTCCGTACATACAACATACATAGCCATGTTGCGATAACCTCGTTTGGACACAGTTGAAGTTGCAGAACCGCAGACTCTACCTTCAAGACCGAATGCGATCGTGACCACCTCTGACATCGTATGAATCTATTGGACATCCCACCGTTCACCATATCGTGTGGCTGGATGGCAATGCTTGTATATCAACTACTCTTTATACCTCAACAACTTCCACATTCTTACGACAGTCTTCAAACTACAAAGCGACTGTTGGAAATTTGATAATGACAGCAAGGTCAGCAAGATTTTTTAATGGAGTCCACGCAAGCTTAAAGAAAGCGCACTCACTCTAGCAACATGACAATCCTCTGACGAGCATGATGTATCCATTCGGGAATGGACTGCTTGAGCAACTCCTCCGTTTCCGGCTTGATACTCGCCAACAGATCAGCAGTTGTTCTCGTAGGTTTCCACCCAATGGAACGTGACCTATTAGCAACACATCGTGAATTGGAGCCAATATAAGGGACACCCTAGGAAATTGTGAGCACCACTTGCGCTGTTGCTATAACCAAACGACATACCGCGAAATATTTGTCAATCTCTTCTTTAGTAAACGATGTTGGCTCAGGAGTTTTCCCTCTTCCCATTTCAACTAGAACTTTTGAGATGGCCACACCAACGTCGTATAATTTGACCTCGCCGTTCTCAGCGAAATAGATACCTTCGCGACCGTGTCCAGTCGCAGGATTCGAGTTGATAGCGTCGTAAAGCACGATGTAGAGGTCAGCGACTGGTCAGGTATATGGTCAGCTGTGAATCACTAGATTGAGTGAGTATTCTGGTTACCATCATCAATATGTACGACCGGCCACAAGTTCTTCCCTTCCCCGACCATTCCCCCTTGGCCACGATCTAATGAGGCGCATATCAAGAAGGGGATCTGGAAGGAATGACGGTTTTGAATCCCTAGTTCAACAAGCCTCCCTGTTGCGAGCCCATATATCATCGAGGGTATGACAAGGTAGGTCTTGACATAACCTGAAATAGGGCCAGGGAAGGAAATGCTGTAAAGTTACAACACAATCGATGCACACCTTGTTTATCGGCATTTAGGAATTCCAAATCGACGTCGCGATGAAGTTGAGTTGGAGAGAGGGATTCGATTTGTTCGGGATTGGCATCGTCGTAAACGGTATCGTACGCAAACATTCCAGCTGCATTATCCGCCAGAACGCCTGAAAACAGTCACCGGTCAATCGCGACATCACGATGTGACACGATACGTCATACCAGTGCCAGACTGCAGGAATTAAGGTGTGTCAGTCGAAATTGTACCATTGCGAAATTGAACTGTTTACCGTATGAATTAGGATGGGAGCGACTCCTGTTGCCTTGAACCTTTTTTCCATACCTTCAATGTGGCGCCCGCAACAGGAACGTCATCAGAATCAGCCTACATTTCATCGGAAGGGTGAGATGGAAAAAGACTACCATGAGAGTCCTATGCGTACTATTGCGAGTACAACGTCGGCCTCGGATGCCAGTTCTTCGAGCAGCGGAAGGTCTGAGTGTGAACCAACCACAGTACTGACCCCCAAAGCCTTCAGCTTCTCAGCCTTTTCAGCAGAACGGACGATCGCAGTGATGTTGAACGATGCAGAGTCCGAGCGCTCAAGAAAGCGAGATAACACACTTCCTCCGATGTATCCTGTCAAGAATATCAGCAACACGGATATATAAGGGCGTTTTGAAACGGTGCTTACCAGTTGCTCCAGTCAAAAGTATACTTGTTTTCGCAGACATATTTTACTATGAGTAGATAAGAAGACAACTTCCTTGTCTTTGTGAGAGGTGACTAGTGACCCGATGGCAATCAAAAGCATAAGATGAACCTTTTAAAACGATAGTACCGGTCATGGGCTGCTTGCTTTCCAATCAATACATAGATGGATCTCCACAGGATCATTCGCCCTATTTCTAGCTAATGTCTTACTCATGACACTATAAAAGCACTCCAGAAACAGAATATGATTCAGCAATTGTCAATGTGATGAGGCGAGGGAATGGACCCCTGTACCCTATAGACTTGCTACTGACCTGCAAAGCATCAGACACAATAGCGCATGATGGGTTCAAGGAAATGCACGAGCCGGGGAAACACTTCCTCTTGAATGTTTTCGGCAGCCGGGACAGGAAGAACATGGGTTTTCTGCTTGCTTGAGTTGGGGGCTCGATTATCGACAGCTATTAGTTGGCTACTAGTCATGGTAGTACATGGACTTCAGAGGAGCCAGCGTGATGCCATGGTGACTCAGGTTAGGACTTGTGCACTATCCGAGCGTACCTCGAGAACCCAGGAGGCAAGTATAGCAGTTTCGAAATGTACGGACGCACAGGTTTTAACAAGCGACTAAATACGTGTCGGTTTGCATCGGACTCCGCGAACTTCTGGAGTTGCCTCAACGTTTAGAGCTCATCATGTTGACCATGACATTCATCCCCAAGATCTGCAGCAATATCGAACCCTCTCTTCGACTGCACAGTCCGGGGTCTCTCTTTCAGGATGACTTTCGGATCTGTCGTCAATAGTCGAGCGATGACGTCAGCCGAGGAACGCGCATGCCACAAGTAGGGATCGGCCGCAAGGTTATCGAGGTTATCACATAGCTGGTGATAGCACGGGTCGCTGTTAGGAGCAATGGGGTTAAATTAAAGAAAGATGCAGCGCAAAAACCACTGACTAGGCGATACCAAGTTCACCGCCGAAAAGCTCGACTTGTTGTGCTGTTTTGAGGCCTCCAGCTCCGGAGCTTACGCCGCCTGATGGAATTCCAGCCTAGTGTCACGGAATCATGTCAAAGAAACAAGGCATCAGCCTTTAAAGGCCACGTACATCGAGGAATGGCCGATAGTCACTTCCACTAGTGAAAGCATCTGTCCGCCGAATATCAGACACAAGGAAATGGCTTATCCAAAAGACGACACCCACAAGATGTATAGTTGATTCCACGGTTCACAAAGTGCTCCCGATAGAGCTTTTCAATAGCACCGCTTCCAGGAGGTGCTGGACCGCCGGTATTCGTTCCGGTGGAATTGTCGCCATCGTAGATTCCTGCAAGGACCCCTTTTTAGTCGCTATCTAACAAGATACACAAGGTGCATACCGACGATGTAGTTGGTGCTGGCCGTCATGTCAAGATTGATATTTGCGAAGATTTTTGACTTCTCTTTAGCAGACAGATTTTCGACGTAGTATCTGGAACCAACAAGTCCAACTTCCTCTGTCTATAAGTTTTTCCGTTAAAAACGACATAGTGTGATAATTGACGAATTTACATACGGTCCACCAAGCAAATCGGATGGCATTTTTCAAACCGCTAAATTTCGACAGCTGGATAGCAAGCTCCGCAACGGTAGCTGTGCCACTCTAGAAATGTAGAAATGCCATCAACATCGGCCAGGATCGATAGATGTGGAGGACATACACCATCGTCATTGATACCAGCTCCAGCAGGCACGGAATCTAGGTGAGCACCCACCACAAGGATTTTGTTCTGGTTTCCAGATCTGGATGTCGCAATTACATTGTCACTGGCCCGTTGTTCATTGATGACATTGATGTCCAAAGTAGCGTCGATGGCTTCTCCGGCGTTCAAGCGCGCGATGATAGGTGCGGCTGCGGCCTGCGACAATGACAGTGTCGGAGGATTATTTGTGTAATCGTTACTAAGACGCGATGCCACGGGTCCCCCTGCAACGTTGTTGTGGATAATAAGGCCGCCGACTTTGTGCGCAAACGCTAGCTCTCCTTTCTCGACGAAAGTGCAGTTGCCTCGGAGAACGAGGACAATCTTGCCCACCACATCGAGTCCCGCATAATCAGCCACGTCACAGCCAAGGCTCGGGACATTGACAAGAGGGGCCGTGAGTGACGCTGATGCGGAGTCTAAACTAGCGGTCAAGTACGATACAATGTATGTGATCGACAGTGCTTACACTGGAACGTTGTGATGTCTGCCTGTGGGATGTCCACTCCATCGACATTCAGAGAATTCGAGATAATTGTGGTAGCAGGGTAAATCACAGTTTGTCGCTGTACTCGATAGCCGTGGGCTTTCGCCTTCCCAAGTTATATAATATGAGTATTCTCGAGTGTTGAGCATCAGTCAAGGTACGCACCAGCCTTGCAACGTAATCCGCCGATGCATTATACCCTATGGTACCGAACGCGCGGGTCGTATTAGCGCCGGGCAGAGTAGCAAACTCCCATAGCTTTTTTGAGTGACCAAATAGCTTCTCTACACGTATGCTAGCCTCGTACTTCGCTGGTGTGAGCCTATTGAAGATCGGCAGAAACCCAGCGTCGGCAGCAGACGCCGCCGCCAGAAGCGCAAAGGTTACGGATAACGTATGCATGTGCGTGATCGTGGGGAGGAAAGCGACGGGGGGAGGCCATTTAATCCATGTAGCTTTATATGGTGGAACGAACGCATGATCCACAGGATGGCCATGTGTATGCCGGCGATACTTTTTAAACCACAGTGCCTTCTCCTATCGTCTTCACGAGGCTGAATGGCGTAGAGACGGAATTCAAGGGCTTGGCAACGCTTCGCGATCGGCGCGATAGTCACGTGTGTGCGTGCAGGAAGTCGGGAAACACGAAAAGACACTTGGCGACATGGTCCATGTGCACACCATCCACATGATAGTTGCAAGTGTGAATTCACACTCCCATTTCCCTGCAACGTCTCGTCAATTAGCTTCTTCCTTTGATAGTCAATAGACATTCTGAAAACCACAAGCACACGTTTACGGCTGTTAGTCGTATATAACGGAAATAGAGTAACAAAACTAGAGAGCTGCAGTAGCAATCGACGCAGCTCTGGTCACCAGTCGCTCAGTCTCTAGGCCGATGGCTCCATGTAAAGGGCTTGGAGTCAGAGCAAAATTACAAGATTGTCAACAGAATCTCTTGGAAGTATGCCATACATGCGGCACATAGCAGAACTCGGGAGATGAGGATCCGAAACGGGCCAAATGGCAAGGACGTTACATGCGTCGAGGTGTTGCCTCGAATATTGATGTAGTTGTTCACATTGACAAGCTTAGGAGGCTGAACGATGATGGTCGTCCAATAACCGGCGTTTGCTTGGGGTGGAAGGTTGTACGGTTCTGCTTATCGTCAGGGACGCTATAGACAATCGAGTGCTCGTGGACCCACGTAATAATAATGATCGCCTATCAACAAGCTTTGCCATTATTGTCCCCGATCCGTAAACGTCAACTGTTTGTAGAGTCGGACGACCATGAAAACCCTGATAATCGAGGGTAGGAATTCTTCCACACTAGGAGATGGCCGAAATAACGACAAAGACGAAGGAGAAGCAAGAAAAGAAGCAAGAGGCGATCGAACTTGCGACGTAGGGTCATTCATCATTAATGTAGCACCAGAATAAAGCGCACTGTACCATGCCGCAAGGACATTGCTTCATGGCAGTGCAGAACAAACATCAAAGAGTCGGAATAAAGACCGGTGTTCTCGAAAAGACGCAACCACCAGGGGGATTTGCGAGTTTCAGTCGTCCCACGCGAATACTGGGCCAACCTTGAGACCATCGATGAAGGGGCCAGATCCTCTGCCTGTAGAATAACCTTTGCTGACTCGAGCAGGTTCAATACATCCACAGAGTTGGTTCTGAATAGCCTGCAAGACAACCGGGCAATGAGTCAGGTACCTTGCAGACCTAGGTTGCAAATCCTGTGCCTCCTGAAGCCGATATTGCGCGCATTGGTGACACGAGGAAAAAGTAAAAAGAGCCGTGTGCCCATTATAGCCCACATACGAGATCCAAGGTCAAATATGGCGCCTGGTTGCGGGGTGAGTGGTGGAATGAAGAAAGCGCTGAACAACGAGGAGAAAGTGTTTCGTTGTGATTTGTTCGCGTAGCCAAGCACGTGCCATCGCTGAAAATTGAAGTCCGCCAAAACCCACCCACCTTCGGAGCGAAAGCTGTCCACCATCCCTTTCGCCCTCCTCCTGGTGGCCCCTGCCTCTCAGCCCACCTGCCCTTTTTAAATATCTCTGGCCTGGCTCCTCCTTCAATCACAATAATACAGCCATGACCACCCCCCATGTCATCGCTTCCTCCTCCGCCCATCCTTCTCAGTCCGCAACCTCCAATGGCATTGTCGGCAGTCACTACCGTGTCGGGAAGAAGATTGGTGAAGGCTCTTTTGGTGTCGTATTTGAGGGTGTGTACATTCTCCCTGTTCGACATGCATTCTTCTGTCTTTGGTATCACTATGCAACTTGGTGGCCGTTGCCAGCAAACACCTTCGCTCCCCCAATCGCAATGCCACTGCCGTGTATCCTGAGACCTTCGTGCAGCTCCGCATAGTACCATTGTCTCGGAGTACTAACCCTGGCGGGCACTCTATTGTTGCACTTTATCAGACAGGATCACTTTCGTTGCGATACCCTGTTCTAATCATCATGTCACTTCCCAGGAAGCAAAATGCTTTCCAACACCCCTGTGGCTATCAAATTTGTACGATGTTTCGTCTTACTTTCTTAGCCCTGACTTACCGCCATCTCAACACAGGAACCTCGAAAGTCGGAGGCTCCACAGCTCAGGGATGAGTTCCGCTCATATAGGACTCTAAATGGAACTCGTAAGTTTCTTCTGTGATATACATGGTGAAACATGAACGCTGATAACTTCTGGTAACTTCCTCGTTGTCCGCTCAATTGACATATAGCCGGAGTTCCCCAAGTTCATCACTTCGGTCAAGAAGGCTTGCACAATGTTCTTGTTATTGATCTTCTGGGTCCCAACCTGGAAGATCTTTTCGATATGTGCGGGCGGAAGTTCACGATCAAGACAGTCTGTATGGCAGCTAAACAGATGGTGAGCGGATCTGAATCCTCCGTGTCCTTCCGGTTCGTCGGCACCGGCAATGTTTCGCCAATATGTCGTGGTCAATACCTCCGTGGATGCCGGCGGTGGAAGCACAGCTTGTTCAGTCGCCTTCACGAAGTCACAAAGTTCCTGATGCTTTTTTTTAATCATCCAGGTCACACGAGTACAAGCCATCCACGAGAAATCGTTGATTTATCGCGACATCAAACCCGACAACTTCCTGATTGGAGTTCCGGGAACCAAAAATGCGAACACAATCCATGTCATCGGTGTGTTTTCTTTTCATCTACTGCATCCATATCCTGTTTTTCGGTCACTTCACATGAAGGAAACAACGTTGCATATCAATGCCAACTTTCCACGCCGATCGTATCATTTTACCTATCACATCGTCTGATGACACAGGTTCAATCATCTGTTCCCATTCTGTGCAGATCTGCCTCATTGAAGTCACCCGTTCATGACATCACCGCTAACTTCATCATACCTTAGATTTTGGTATGGCGAAGCACTACCGTGACCCCAAGACGAAAGTCCACATTCCATACCGAGAACGGAAGTCTTTGTCTGGGACTGCTAGGTACATGTCCATCAATACCCACCTGGGTCGTGAACAGTCAAGAAGAGATGATCTGGAATCTCTGGGCCATGTCTTCATGTATTTCTTGAGGGGTGGGCTACCATGGCAAGGTTTGAGGGCTGCCACGAACAAGCAGAAATATGAGAAAATTGGAGAGAAGAAACAGAGCACACCGATTTCTGAGTTGTGTGAAGGCTTCCCTGGTAAGCTTCAACACTGAAGTAATCTGTATTGGCTGACGCATGTTTCGCAGAGGAGTTCGCGATCTACATGAACTATGTTCGTAAGCTTGGCTTCGAAGAGACTCCAGATTACGACTTCCTGAGAGAGCTTTTTACCAAAGTTCTGAAGACCTTGGGTGAAGTCGAAGATGGTGTGTTTGACTGGATGCTCCTCAATGGCGGCAAAGGTTGGGAGGCAGGCAACGTACGTGTTAAGCCGATCATTTTCGTTTTCCTCTTTAAAAACATCTTAGACTCCTTCTTCTCTGCTCGCTCAGGCTCATGCCGCTGCTTCACCTGCTATTCCTCACCGTGATCATCGTCGTGAACGCAATCACGGTGCCCATCGACGCGAGTCACGACAAATACAAGACAACGTCACACCGTCGACGCCTCTTGTGCTCAGCCCTGCTCCAGCTCATATCAAAAGCCGCCGGACAGGCGGCGAGCGCGGAACTTCAAACCGCGATATCAGCAGTGTTCAACCCCTCGCCCCAACAAGCCGCCGCGTTAGCCAGCAACAACGAGAGGCAAGCGCACTTGCGAGCGCCGGTCTTGCTCCACCTCACCCATATGCCACTGCCCCGAGCCCAACTGGCTATCGTTCCCAGGCTGCAGCGTATGATCGTCACTCCCCAAATCCTGGAGCCAACGGAAACGTCAATGGCCTTCAGCTCAACGGCTCTGACACGTATTTGTATGGTCAAGGGCAAGGTGGAAAGACTGGTACAAACTCTCGGGAGACGACGACAGCCGGAACTGCGACAAGGGATATGTCTGGCGGTGTCAGGGGTATGGGTGTTTATGATAGAGAACAGATGCAGCGGGTTGGTGAGCAGGATGAGGAAGGTGGCCATGGACGCAGGCGCGGGTTCTGGAGCGCTTTCTGCTGCAGAGCATAATGTGCTCGTATCTCGAATTCAAAGCGTACTGGTTGCGATGTTACTGGATTATTTAATCACTTGGTTGGTCCCATTCTTTCTCATTGTATTATCTCTCCAGGCCTGACGAAGGTTGTTAGGCTCTGCAGGTAGACTCATGACTTCATCAAATATCAAGCTCACTTAATCGACACGTCATCCTTATCTTCATTCATGTCTTTTCTCACATACATTCCTCGCTGTCTACGGGGTCGTCTCTTTGCATACCCGTCTCGTCGTATATCCAGCTTCTTGCTTGCCTCACTGCGATGAATTCCTCACCGTATCGTCTCTCTAGTGCACTCCATGATCACGAAACTCGTATTCACGAATTGATCACATGACTTGAAATGAAGACGCGCAGGAAGACTGCCAGACACGTTGATCTTATCTTCGTCACCCATTCGCTAGCACCCATTGACCTATACTTAATCGTATCAAATGGCGGATCCCGATGTTTTTCAGCCAATTCCTACGCTTCGGATATCCGACGATCTCACCCGTGCTGCTGGTGTCTTGCAGGATATGCAGAACCACGGTGAACTATGCAACTTTCCCAACTCTCCGCCAGCGCTATTCGGTGCTGGTGGGCCTATGTAAGCATTACCTTCGTTCCAGAGGCGGATAATATGCTGAACTGGTCGTGGTTGTGGCGGATAGGCTCAAGCGCTTCGATGAGTCCACCATGACCAGTCGCATCGGCTCGCAAGCTGCTACACCACCCCTGTCTGTGAAGGGCATCGGAAACAAAGGTAATTACTCATGTCTTTGGGACGGACTATTGCTGAAAATGAACAGTGGCGAAGCCGGATTACTCAGAGTCGAAAATTGTACTTGCAATGGTGAGCAGGAGTTGACCGACATTGTCGGTTCCTATCTGATGGGGGTCGTACACACAGGTCGGCCTACCGGCGCGAGGGAAGTCGTATCTCAGTAACAAGCTCATGATCTACCTGAAGGTGCTTTACTCCCCGTTCATCTACCGTGATTGTTACTGAATTTTTTCAAGTGGCTGGAGTACGACGTCAAGGTATCTGCCGATACACCTTTCCCAATTCCACATTAGCTAGAATGCTGACCCTTGTTTCAAGGTCTTCAATGTCGGTCAACTCCGACGTACACGAGCACGACAGAAGGCGCAGCAGTAATTCACAGAGCCATTTATCATGATGGTATACGATTGACGTCTCGATCTACAGGAGTGGAATTAAGGAAGATCACACTGCGCAGTGGTTCAGCCATGACAACCCTTCGGCAACTGAATCCCGCGAAAAACTAGCGGAAGACAGTCTTGAAATGTTGATCCAATGGCTCAAGGAGGGAGGCAACGTTGGCATTCATGGTTCGTTTACCATCATCATTCATTTCCCTCCCAAGCTAACACGATGTGTAGATGCAACAAACAGCACACGCAGTCGTAGGTGAGGTGATCTCGAGATATCCTGATTCCTTTCTTACTTCTTCTCTGTCTCATCAGAGCTAGCATCGAAGCCCGTGTCGCAAAGGAGAAAGGCATACTCCTTATATTCCTTGAGTCTCTCTGCGACGATCCGGCTATTATTGCAGCAAACGTGGCTCTGAAGATCCGTTCAGGAGATCCTGACTACAAGGACATGTCTCCCGAAGTCGCGAAAGAGGACTTCCTCCGTCGCATTCGCGAGTACGAAAAGGTCTACGAAACGATCACTGAAGTTCTTTGCTTCATGTCCGCTCAGCTCATGTACTGTAGGTGTGGACCTCGACTCTACGGAGAACAATCCAGACCGCCCAAAACTTGCCGTATCCTAAACTAACGTGGAAGTCTCTCGATGAACTCGACGCAGGTAATTTTCATTGTTGCTACGTCGCATTGGACCCTAGTTCCCACTGAAAACCCATCTCAGGTGTTTGTGACGGCATGACTTACGAGGTAATGGACTGTGCTTAATTAGCTTTTCTGAAGCATACTTAAGGCTCGCTTTTTTAGGAAATTGAGGTAGAGTTTCTTTCCTTTAATAATTTGAGACGACCCACAATATCTGAATATCACCCAGCAAGCATACCCTGAAGATTTTGCAAACCGTGATGACGATAAGTTTAATTATCGCTATCGTGGTGGAGAGTCCTACAGAGATGTTGTGGTCCGGCTAGAACCCGTTATTATGGAACTGGAACGGCAGGAGAATATTCTCATCATTGGGCACCAGGTCAGTTCGTTTTCTTCCTTTCCGATTAAACACTAACGTAGTTTCTTCGTCAGGCTATCTTACGATGCCTGTGAGTCTCCGTTTTTAGCGCTATTACGTCTACTCATCTCAAGCTATCTTTAGATATGCCTACTTCCACAACTTCCCTCAAGCCGATCTACCCTACATCAAGATTCCCCTGCATACTTTAATCAAACTTACGCCAAGGGCTTATGGATGCGATGAAGAGCGGTAAGTGATACCCCCGTCGTCGTCGTGGAATTTAAATTCACACGGGGCGTGATTTGCAGATATGCTTTGCCCATTCAAGCGGTGGATACGCATCGACCGAAGCCGAAGACCCCCCAACCAACTATACAGTCCTTGCAAGCACAAGGACGGCAGTACTTCACCGACGTGGCAGAACCTATATCTCTTTCCAAGGTGTAGAATTAAAACTCGGAGATGATGATTACCACCGCATTCGTTGCATCAACCTTGCATAAAAAGGAGATGATATATGTTTGATATATGCGTACGCAGTGGTCCTAGCACCGGACTACGAGGATCAGGGTAGATTGCTTACAGTAACGGTGATATGTACATAATTATATGACAATCTCTCGCGATATAATTTTTCTTTCTTGGTTATGTTGAAAAAGTCGTTCGATGCATGTTGTGACGGTGCTATCTGAAGTATGTAGCTCACAGCCGTCGGCCGACAATCTCGGATTGAAACTTTTTCGCTGCATTTTGCAATTTCTTCTCGTTGACTGGTCCAACTGCTACTGCAAGAAGGCGCATATCACGCATCGAAGTATTGAGAGAGAAGTCTGGAATCTGGATTGTGCGATTGGCTGAGCCACGATAAGAAGAGAAGGACTGCAGTGCGTGACGTCAAGGTTACGGTCACGGGACATTACCCCAGAGTTCCCACCACCAACGAAACCTCCTTATAACGAATGGTTCTATTCGCAGACCACCTGAGCTAAACTCCCACTACCTCCGCCTCTCCACTATTTCCGCCATAATGTCTTCCTCTTTCTACCTCGCTGCCAAAACTTTTCGTATCATTTCACGCGTAGCCCGACCATCAGCTCCTCGGTCTCTTCATACTCCCTTCGCTGTCCTGGGCAATTCCCCCATAATGTCACCACCACCTTCGACCGCATACGAGAAACAATCGGATTTCTCGTCTGAACCTCTCACTGGAACGCGTACATATGTTGTCTCGCAGCCCGAGACGACTTCGAAATATTACGAAGTACCGTCAGGCGCTTACCCCACGTCATCCCCATATATCAATTTCACCGCCACCGAGGCACCCGATACGCATGGCGCTCAGGTCAGTTCAACCAGTTCCAACCTGCTTGCGCATGAACAAACCATCCGTACAGTTCCACACCACTGGGGCGGCGTCGGCGAGAGCTCGGCAGTGAGACATGCAACAGCGCCTGGGGAGATGGGAGAAAGGGGAGGCAGTCACGGCGGGTTGGATTTGATGGACGCGAAGGGAACGATACCACCAGAGATTGCGCCAACCGAGAGAAACCCTCCTCCCGATGGTGGAGTTGCTGAGACATTTTCAATCAAGGGGATAACAGATGCTTGGAAGCACAGAAAATAAGGTCTTTTATATTTTTTTTTCATGGGCAAGTTGAAGAGGGAACGAGAAT
>JABCKG010000077.1:0-34946 GCA_018851835.1 Hypsizygus ulmarius | reverse complement strand
TATTCGTGTCTGACTACCCCCGACAGGCAACGCTAGAAATTTCGACCGTCGCATCCTCCTCTGTCGGTGTTCTGGTCGCAGATATCCACGGTAGCGTGCACATTCTCAACAGGGACTTTGAGTCGACCGCAAGCTGGGTCGCTCATGTCGGCGGAAGGGTAACGCATATGGTCGAGCGGAAAGGCATCCTCGTCACACTTGGCGTACGTGCGTTTTGAATGCATATATTCAGGATGTTTCGTGCTGAAGTTGCTGATTAGGAAGAGGATGCTGTGCGATCGCCTTTGCTCAAGATATGGGATGTAGTGAATCTGGATCAGAAGACAGGCGCACCAATCCTCCTTCGTTCGAGCAAGGTGCAACAGACTAACA
Source organism: Hypsizygus ulmarius (assembly GCA_018851835.1). NCBI lineage: Eukaryota > Fungi > Basidiomycota > Agaricomycetes > Agaricales > Lyophyllaceae > Hypsizygus > Hypsizygus ulmarius. Next base: position 34,574 of record JABCKG010000077.1, on the reverse strand, counting down.
GGCCGCATCCAGTAAGTATTTTCCTTCTCAGTTCTTCGTACAATTTCAAACCAATCTTACACCTTCAGGTGTCCACTGTGGCCCTCTCTGCCTCCCTCAGCCACCTCGCCATCGGTCTAGGCGACGGCACGGTTCTCCTCTACCGCCACCTCGACCAGTCTCTCTTAACCTCAACCTCACTCACCGCCCTCCCCAAGCCACGCACCCTGCACGAGTCCGGCGCGGATCCAATCACCGGGCTCGGGTTTAAGGAGCCCACGGAGGAGAGTCCCAATACCTACCTTTTCGTCGTGACGCTCACCCAGGTGCTTGCATACCAAGTGTCGGGGAAGGGCAGCGGCGGTGCAGGAGTAGTTGTAGATGAGATTGGGTGTGGACTAGGGTGCGCGACGATGGACTGGCAAGGGGCAGGCATGGTTGTGGCGAGGGATGAGGCGATATTTGTGTGTGGGACAGAGGGGCGGGGCGCCTGTTATGCGTATGAAGGTATCAGCGTTTTGCGTTTCATCTCAACATCCATTGCCCTGACCGGGCTGTCATATGTACAGGACATAAATCGTCAATCCATTCACACCTCAACTACCTCGTGATCGTGTCCCCGCCGTTCGTTCCGAGTGCGGGAGCCGCGTCTGCGACGGTGCGTAACTTCGTCGCACGCACGCCGAACCCCAGCGAGACGGATATTACGAAAGTCACAGTGTTCGAGCCCGAGAACAAGTACGTTGCATATTCGGGGACGTTTACGCATGATGTGCGGGAGATCATCTCGCAGTGGGGAGAGATATATGTGTTGACGAGCGACGGGAATGTGATTACCTTTTCTATTGCATAAATGATGCCGTTGATGCTGATGATCTGAGCAGCTGCTGTGTCTACAAGAAAAGTCGACTGCAACAAAGCTAGATCTGCTATATCGCAAGTCGCTGTATAGTCTTGCGCTGAGTCTTGCGAAGACGCAGAGGCTGGACGAGGTTAGCATTGCAGATATACATAAACAGTATGGGGACCATTTGTATGCGAAGGGGGACTACGACAATGCTATGCAACAGTTCGTACAGACTATCGGGCACCTCCAGCCGAGCTACGTCATACGCAAGGTGCCTAGTCCATTCCGTCCAACCTTTATTCCAGTCCCACTGAAGTTGATCTTCCACTACATAGTTCCTTGATGCCCAACGGATCCCTAACCTCGTCACATACCTCCAAGAATTGCACTCCCTGGGTCTCGCCAACGCAGATCACACTACACTTCTGCTGAACACGTATACGAAGCTCAAGGACGTCGCACGGCTCGACAGCTTCATCAAGACTGAATCCAGAAGGGGCGGAGATGAGCTCCCGTTTGACCTAGAGACGGCGATCCGCGTGTGCAGGCAGGCCGGGTACTTTGAACACGCATCGTACCTGGCGCGGAAGTATGAGCGACACGAGGACTATTTGCGCATACAGATTGAGGATGCGGAGAAGTATGGGGATGCGTTGAGCTATTTGAGGAAGTTGGGGCCTGAGGCGGTACGCATCGTTCTCATTGCATTTGCTTCGTGCTCCTGAAAGGATGTACGTATGCTACAGGCAGAAAGTAATCTTGCGAGATACGGCCGAGCAATGCTGGACAATCTTCCAGGCGAAACGACACAGCTTCTCATTGACCTCTGCACGACGACCTCTGGTGCCCTGACAAGCACAGCAGACACGGATGAGCCCCCTTCCTCTGCAGCAGTAGGATACAAAGGCCCTTCTTACCTCTCCTATCTAGCGCTCAACCGCCCATCCGCAACTGTACCCACTGTCGTCTCCTCGTCTGATAACACCACCACACCTCCCTCGCCCTCGATCAAGACCGTCAAGCCGGACGTCCACGAGACCTCCCGGCCCTCAACGCCACCGCCGCCCTCTGCACTACCCATTGCAACAGTGCCGGTGGGCCCGCCTCCGGTAAAACGGCTCTCCCCGAGAATATACTTTGCGCACTTCGTGGACCATATGGAATGGTTCCTCATATTTCTGGAAACGGTGGCGCTACGGCGGTGGGGGCAGAGCGTTGATGAGAATCAGCAACAGGTACCGATAGAGGGGCTGCCACCACTTGACGAGGAGGACCGGCTCGATCAGGTGGCTGTGTGGAATACGTTGTTGGAGCTGTATCTCACGTTGCCGGGGAAAGACGCGGGCGAGATGGAGACGTTGAAGGGGAAGGCGATGCGTGTGCTGACGAGCGGGAATATACCATACGACCCGATGCACGCGCTCATAGTGTGCTCAAGCCGAGGGTACACGGCGGGGCTCGTGCTGCTATGGGAGCGCATGGGGATGTACGAGGACATCCTGCGGTTCTGGATGGACAAAAGCAACGACGGCCCCGACGCGTCAAGACAGGTCATTGCGTACCTAGAGAAGTACGGCCCCGGGCACCCACATTTGTACGCGCTTGTGTTGAGGTTCTTGACGTCAACGCCAGAGTTGTTAGCGCGGCATGGAGAGGATGTGACAAGGGTGCTGGGGGTTATTGATGAGGAGGGAATATTGCCGCCGATGGGGGTTTTGAGGGTGTTGAGCCGGAATGGGGTGGCGAGCGTGGGGCTTGTGAAGGAGTGGTTGACGGGGAGGATAAAGAGTGCGAGAGCGGAGATCCAGGAGGTTCGTTTTAGTTTTCTTGGTTTTAATGTGGAACGTTGCTGATGGATGGAATACTTAATGTAGGACCGCGAACTGATCAATTCATATCGATTGGAGACGGCGGCGAAGCTGAAGCAAGTGGAGGAGCTGTCAGATATGGATCACCCCCGTGTGTTTCATGTTACGAGGTGCTCTGCGTGCGCTGGCCAGCTGGATCTTCCCAGTATCCATTTTATGTGTAATCACAGCTATCACCAGCGGTTCGTCTCATCTTACTTTGTTTACTCTTCACACCAAGTCCTCATTTTCCCGTCTTCATTTTTCCGTTCCGGTACATCAGATGTCTCGCTGAAAACGAGGTGGAGTGCCCGAATTGCGCTAGGGAGCACAGCGTCATCCGCGAGATACGGAGGAACAACGAGCGGCTGGCGGACCAGCATGATGTATTTCTGTCTGAGGTGCAGGATGGGGGCTTCGAGGCGGTGGCGGCCGCATTTGGGAGGGGTTTTTTGAATGCGGCGAGGCCGCAGGGCGTGTTGGCTTGATCGCCTGAGGCATTTTGTGCCTTGGCTTTGGGCACGAGACTGTCACTTGCCAGGGGGTTTAGGCTTGAATTCAAGTTTCTAATATAGGGTCCCTCTTTTTCCATTGGCACACCAATCAAGGTGACCCAATCCCAGGGATTCAAGTCCTTGCTGTTTCCGATGAGGAGACTAGGGGTCAGAAGGTTCTGGGAGGGATTGGTCGTTTGAAAATGCAGATGGGAAAATATTCTTACTGGTTCACATCGCTCAATTGCCTGATCTCGAACTGGCACTTCACCTTGCCTTGGGAAGCAATCTGCAGGGCATCTGCAACATCTTGGCGGTTTCTGTTATGGTATCAAGTTCACTTTAAACTGGCGCAAAACATGACCAAAGTCAGCATTGGACAACGCACCCAATAGCAGATCCCAAGATGGTGAGATTCTATCTCACGGAAAGAGACAGCGAAACAGCTGTGAGCGAAGCTATCAACAAATATGAAACAAGGGGCACCTTAGCGATCAAGAGTGTGACTGGTGCATTGAGCATTGCACCACCGCCCGGCATGCCCACAGCTACCAAGGTCCCCGTGAAGCGAAGATACCGAAGGGCCTGGTTAAAAGGTCGTTCCTGAGGTAGGTGGTGTAAGATTAGGCTAGGCACATTGTATTGACGACACAACATACATCGTCAGTGGCTATAATAGCAGCCTGTGGTCCCAACCCGTCCGTAGCGGCCTGAACGTCCTTGATAAGATCTGCGGATTCTCGGAAGTCGACCCATTTCTCGGCCCCGAGTTTCATGCAGAGCTGTTTCTTCGCGTCGCCAGTGTCTATGAATGCATCTTGCACGTTAGTATTCTAGTTCTGATCCGAAGGAATGCTCTCACCCATTGCAAGCACGCGAAGCCCCATGGCCACTGCGTATTGGATCGCTAGAGCGTGCTCGCTTCAATCAGCGTCCACATATATGAAATAATAACACAAACCAAGATGTCCGAGCCCACCTCCAGCACCAGAGATAGAGACCCAATCCCCGATTTTTACGTTTGCTCGCATCAAGGCTTTATAGACAGTCATTCCCTGAAATTGAAAAGATGCATAAAAACAGCTTAGGGTCCAGATATTCTGATCCTACTGCACAAAGGATGGAGGTTGCAGCCGCACTATCGATGCCGTCCGGAATGGGCGTTACATATCTCACATAAGATACCTGCGTCGAAGGTCAAACGCGGCGGAGAAATCCAGAAGAACTTTGCATACCACATACTGCGCGAAAGTGCCATGAACAGTGAAACCATGCGACCTCACGAAGCTCAAAGGGCAACCTAAAAGGTTAGAGGGGTTGGAGCCTTAGTGGAATGATTGAAAATGCCACTAGTACTGACATGATTCGAAGCCTTTGCGACACATTTCGCACCTGTTCAAGTCACGCCGAGCTTAGCAAATCTGAAGGGCAGGGGAAGGTCGAAATTCAGCACGACAGCAACATACTTGAGGCATGCATCTGCGATCCACTTCACGCCGACTCGATCCCCGATCTTCAAAGTTTCTGAGTTCTAACATACCCAAGTCATACCGACAACAGGCCCGTGTTATTCTGATTTAGGAGGATTCAGATGGACGAGATCTGTAGGATGGGTCAAGGTGGGCCACAGCCAATTCGCCACTGGTCATCTGACGGCGTTAAAGATGGTCAAGTGACGAGTTCAATAGGAGTCAGACCCTCAAGCTAGTAGTCAGGTCTCCCACTTCCTGTCCTGGCCATAGTCTCCAGTGAAGACTCCATCATAGATGACAATCGATCTATCATATCCTGGAAAACAGTTTAGTGGAAAGGAGCATATTAAGAAGAATTGCTTTGAAGCCGTTCCCTATAGACATCGTCAACAGCCTCGACCTCGGTTAATCGCAATTCACTTCATCCGTGAAAATGATCAGATTCAAGTGTAGAAAACAGGGGTAAATGAATTCTAGGGCCAGGGAGTCCTAGCCAGCGGCTTAGGCAGGGAACGATCCAAGCGTGAAAAGAGTCTGCTTTTGTTTTCCCTTCTTCTTCCCCTTCCCAGAACCTGCAGCTAGAGTGGCAGTATCACCCTCTCCGACATCGGTATGTGAAGGTGCATTCATGTTCACATTCGCACCGCCGGCTTGCCACGCTGGCGCAGAAGGCACTGTCGGGTTCCCGAGAATATTTCTTAACGAGACATTTCCACTAACAGTCGCTTTTGACCTTGCGGCGGTGGATGTGGGTAGCTCTGGGAAGAGGGAGTTGGACAATTTTGGTGGAACTTGGGGTGTGCTCCGTCCCGATGAAGGTTTGGAAGAGCGAGGGTCGGGAATAACGGTGATTGATTGGTTAGTTGTAGGTGTTGGGGCGGGCGGGCGGAAGCCGGACGCACTCGCTGACCATGGGGTATTGCGTTGACCTTGGTTACGGGAGGGCTGGGATGGCCCTGCAGTTGATGAAGATTGCAACGAAGGGAAGCGGTCAACTGGCCTGGGTGTGTGTCCTTGACCCGAGGGTAAGGAAGATGTTGCAGCCTGAGCCACCCTGTCCCACACTTGCCTTGATGAACGCTGGGAGGAGCGGGTGGCAGTGGCATGTTTGGCATTTAAGACGCGACCCGTGGTTATCGCCGCATACCCACCACTTGTGCTGACGGCTGTGGGAATGAGGTCTGGAAATTCGCGACGTTGCTAGTGGCAGAACATTTATCAGATCACGAAAACATACATGCAAGGCAATCAACAAACCTCGACGGTGAATCCTTTCCAAGAGCTCAAGAGATCCTGCTTTTTGTCTTCCTCATCCAAGAGATCAACAAAAGCGTTTACGATGCTGGCCGTGTACTCAAGATTCCGGTCCAGGACATTCCAGATAGTGGAGATAAGGTCCCGAGCACTGGACTCGGATGCGCGGTAGCCACGGATGGCTGCTTTCACCACTGGCACAGCCGACGATGGGTTTGCCGCCAATGACTGTAGGCGTGAAAGGATTTGAGCATGCCGCCTGAATACATATATACATGAGAGCGTGTCATTTGTAAAGGAGATAACCTTACTCCGCAACAGCAGGGTCAACGTCACCCCCTGGTGGAGATGGTGGACGACTATGTTGGGGGGTGTTATTGCTTGGAGATGGATTTGCACTACTGTCCACAGTCAAGCTTGCACCAAAACCGTCCCGCCGTCGGCCAGAGCCAGAAGGCCGAGCAATACCTGGTGGAGCTTGCAGCTGGGCTTGCTCCTGCTGGTGGTTTCGGTGATGAGGTGGTGGTTCGCGATCACGATCCCTGTAGCCTCGCTCCCTGCGTCCATGTCGACCACCAATGCCGACCTCTTCAAATTCAAACTCGGCTTGTATCCGCCGAGCGTCCTTCTTGTCGCGAGAACTCATGTCGCCCCCGTGCTCCTCGACCATATGAGCCTTAAGGTCTAGAGGTGTGTTGAAAACTACAAATTTGCGGGCTAGACATTGGGGCTGGGGGCACGGATGATGGGCTTGATTGAAATGGTTGTCCTAGGGTCATATCAGCTATTGCGGTGAGAATAGCAGTGAAGCTGAGCTTACCAGACTTTCGTAGTTCTTAAAGCTGACCCAGTTATAGGCTGTGTAAGTCGCCATAGCTCAAAGAAAAAAAAAGAAAACAGCTTACTATTGATCTCTGATCTCATTTCTTTTACAAATGAAGCATTCTTCGTGGTTTTCACGCATGTGAGCATAAAGTTCGTCATCACTAAAGAAACAGTCACGACAAAACTCGCACAAAGGGTGAATCCCGCCCTCAACCTGTTCTGCTGGAATTGGTTTGCCGTGAGGTCTATGGTACAGAGATGGGAGGTGCGTTGAGAGAAGGTTTGGAGGGTACAAAGCATGTTCATGGGCAAAGACTTTTTTGGAGCGAACGCAAAGGTCGCTGAAAGGACAATCAGATCTGAGAGGTCTTAAAAAGAACATATAAAATTACGCACCACATTAGCTTTCCGTGCGTTGCACGGACATGCAGTTTTAAGTCACCCCATCCGTTGCCAATATATGGGCAGTCAGGATCAGGGCAATTGAATCGCAAGAGGAGGAGTGTTTCCTCCATCATCTCCTGCGTCTCGAAGAATATCGAGAGCTTCGCATCTTTATATTGGATGGAATCAGGGGTGAACGAAGAGAACGGAGCATCTGCAGAGACTGTAAAGATAACAGATGGTTGTGGATCCTATCGCACGTCAATACAGAACGAAAAAGCTGTTATTTAGAGCAATTGCACACCTTGCAAAATGTACAGTCGTTCTTTTTGTACAACGCTCTGAGTCGCAAAGCACAGACGTGGCATGTGCGATGGTTACAATCCGAGACGGCATAGTACTTTACTGGCTCGGCGCAAATCCAACAGACATCTTGATCGGTGGCTTCATCTGCATCGCTGACTGGGGCCGTCACCTTGACGTCCTCGGATGGAAGTGCTGGCGCGTCTACAGCTTTGCCATTGGCTCGCCCACCTCGACCAGCGCCTCGATTGGCCGAATTGCCACCCCTAGCCTTGTTACTGGCGCCGCCTCGACGGGCTGTTCCCCGAGGTGCATTACCAGCTCTTTGCTGTGATCGTGTAGCAGTTTCAACGGTAGACATGAGAGGATATACTAGAATGTATACAGCGGGGTGGTGAATAAGTACGGGACAGGTAACCGCAATGCGGCACTGTCAGAGTCAGATCGACAGATTTTCATCAGTCAGGTGATGGGCTCGGAACCGCTCGTGACCGAACGCGCTTGGAACGCGCAGAAACTGACCTGGTTCAAGTCAAGTTTAAGGCAGTGGAAACATCTCGGAAAACACGAGAACTCCAACAAAATTCTAGAGCATACTAAAAAATTGGCTTTGCTATATTCCTGCCTCCTACGAACAAAACACCTCCAGCTGCGCTTTCAACAAACGCACCCGAGTAAGTACAGCAACCCCTTCCCCGTTCCAGCTTGCAATCCATGATGCACAACATCCTTCACCAGCGGCTGAATCATCAGAGTTCACAAATGGGAGCTAGAGCATTATCTGGGGTAAAAGCCATGTGAACTTCGACAAGACCAATACTCTACTTTCAAGACTTTAAAGTGAAAATCGCCTCGGCCAGTGGCGCCTACACCCGCAGCCAAGCTGATAATCATCTCTGTCGCATGTTTTAGATGGTCATGGTGGCTCGAATAGAAAATAGCCAGGTTTCGTTGTTCCAGTCCACCTGAACCGCGAAGTTGTGCCGTATATGTGGACGAAAAGGAGCAAGACGCTTAACGCATGGTCTGGTATCTTGAGATGTTGCATTTTTTGCAGGAAGAGAGCTTCTGAACATGGCGCCGTACTTATGTCTTTGAATTTGTTTGTCCATCTGCCTTTCTTGAAGTTGAATTTGGATTAATGTCTTTACGATGCATATGATGAGCGCTCTCCGACGGCAAATGTCGTGTACATAGTGGACAATGGATTCAAAGGACGATCATGGAAACGCGACGAGATAATGGCATCATTCGCCATGATCAGCACATGTGACGCGGCGCTTAAACGTCACGCAGACACATCAAGTGAGCATCATCCTGCCCAGTGTCCGACACGTTTCATAAGTCTCGCTTCCATCTACTCTCGACCCTCTTGTTCTGTGGTAACATTCAACGCAATGTTCATTATCAACTGGTTCTGGGACGTTCTCGCACAGCTTGGTATGTTGCTGGACAAATAGCCAAGAGAAACACGACACGAGTTTGCTCACGACTTGTGTTACAGGGCTGCTGCACAAGAACGCCAAAATCCTTTTCCTTGGGCTCGATAATGCTGGAAAGACGGTATGAGCTATCGGTGTTCCTGTTGGAGCTGGAAGGAATTGATTGTGGGAGTAGACGTTGTTGCACATGCTCAAAAATGACAGACTTGCGACGCTACAGCCTACGCTGCACCCGAGTAAGCGTTCATTTCTTGACCACGCCTGATACTAGTCCTCATTTATTGACCTTGTATAGCCTCTGAGGAATTGGCTATTGGTAACGTCAAGTTCACCACATATGACCTAGGTGGACATCAACAGGGTATGAGCTTCCCTTTTCAAAGCTTGAAATCACGCTCATTTCTCCTTAGCTCGCCGTCTATGGCGCGATTATTTCCCGGAAGTCGACGGGATTGTCTTCCTCGTCGATAGCGCCGACTTTGAGCGCTTCGCAGAATCAAAAGCCGAGCTCGACGCCCTTCTCTCCATCGAACAGCTCTCCAAGGTGCCATTCCTCATCCTCGGAAACAAAATTGATGCGCCTGGGGCAGTCAGCGAGGAGGAGCTGAGGCATCATCTAGGTCTTTACCAGACCACGGGCAAGGTTGGTTATCGTTATTGCTGCATGTCGGAAGCTCGGAATTGACTAGACTGCCTTTTATAGGGCAAGGTCCCTCTCACTGATATTCGGCCTGTTGAGATCTTCATGTGTTCAGTCGTACAGAGGCAAGGGTATGGAGAAGGTATGTACCCTTATCTGTGCTCTCACAATAACACTTTTGACAATCTCTTCCTACCCCAGGTTTCCGATGGCTTTCACAATACGTGAGTCTTTTTTTAAAGAACTTCTGTTCCCTCATGTCTGACCCGTCTTGCGACAGGTATAAAATTCTGATCTGTGGCTTCTCTCAACGGAATGTTTTTCTTCACTACTCATAGTTTTGATTCTTCCTGCACCTGAACTGGTCGATATTTGAATGTTTACGACTGCTAGCAACTGTCTTCTGTACGAGTTGCAGCCGTATATTATACATTTTCTTCTCCATCGAAATTGGTTTGCATGGTATACTTCAAATACTTAGAGTGGTTCCAGTTGTGAGCAACCAATGGAATATTGGATTCGGTTTGAACAGCCATGCATATGTCATGAGTTCCTCTCCTTCCGTCACATTCAAACGCAAGTTCCCCTTATTCCACCATGTTCTCTTCCTGTCGACCTTCATCCGCATTGCGCTCATTCTCTACAGCGAATGGCACGACCGCCACTCGCTCGTAAAATACACAGACATCGATTATCGCGTCTTCAGTGATGCTGCACACTTCATATTGCGTCCTGGTCCCGGCGAAGCTAACCACGCGCAGGGGCCTCTGAATTCATTTCTGCAGACACATTTCAACGTCGGCCTGGGCTGGGGAGAGTGAGTGAGATGCTCTGATCATGAGGAAATTATGTTTAACGAATACATTGGATTGGCAGTCCATATACCAGAGAAACGTATCGGTATACGCCATTGCTTGCGCTCCTGCTGACACCCAACGACTGGCTGCACCCTTCGTTTGGAAAATACCTCTTCGCAGCATGCGATATCATCAACGGGGTCCTCATATACAAGCTGCTCGTTTCTGAGATTCTTCCCTCTTTGTCGTCACCTTCTCCTACATCCAAATCAACTTCTAATGTCGAAGCCAAGAATGCCACATCGATCACAACCTTAACACCACTAACAACCGAAAGTATTCATGCTCAGGCAACGCTCTACACCTCCCTACACCTCCTCAACCCCCTTGTATTCTCCATATCCACAAGGGGCTCCTCCGAGTCCGTCCTCTCACTCTTCGTCCTTCTCACGTTGTACGCAGTGCTCAAGGCGCGCTGGGACGTGGCGGCGGTCCTCCTGGGGTTGAGCACGCATTGGAAGATATATCCAGTGATATATGGTGTGACGTGCCTGGGTGTGATTGGTTCTAATCCAACGAAAGCACAGGACCGAGAGGGGTGGAAGGGGTATGTGCGGACACTGGTTAATTGGCGGACCATCCGGTTTGGTGTGATCAGCGCTGGGACATTTGTGTTGCTTGGTGCAGGGTGTTACCTCATGTGAGAAACCCGCTCTCTACATTGCGAACCCTAAACTAACGGTACCCCTTCTAGCTGGGGCTACCCGTTCCTTCACGAATCATACCTCTACCATGTCCACCGGCTCGACCACCGGCATAATTTCTCCCCGTACTTCTACCTCACATATCTCACATACCCGCCGCTCGTCCCCCCTACACATGCAACTCCCCTTTCGGCATGGAGCAGGCTCGTGAGGTCGCCGCTCGTGAGCTTCGGTCCGCAGATGGCGCTTGCACTGGGCACGGGTCTCATCTTTGGACGCAGGCAGCAGGATGTGGTGTTTGCGTGGTTCGTCCAGACGGTGGTGTTTGTGTTGTTTAATAAAGTGTGCACGTCCCAGGTGTGTTCTTCGCTTTCTATCCCTTATTTCCGTCCATGGATCTCAAGTATGTGTGATATCTAGTATTTCCTATGGTACCTCCTTCTCCTTCCGCTTCTCCTTCCCCGCCTCTCAACCTCCCCACGCCGCGGGCTAATATATCTGGGCGTGTGGATTGGCACGCAGGCGCTGTGGTTGGGTGAGGCGTATAAGCTTGAGTTTCTCGGGAGGAACGTGTTTTTTGGGTTGTGGATCAGGAGCTTGGTGTATGTTCTGGGTAATGCCTGGGTGCTCGCGGGGATTATGGGAGACTATGTGGTATGATCTGCTTTATTTGCGAGAGATGTTGTTGGACAGCTATATATTTGCTGTACTTATGGGATCCTTGCGATTGTCCTTGATAACTACACGGCGTATACCTGACAGCTCAGTACATGGCGAAAAGTAGAGAGATCATGATCGATCTTGAATGGTATCAGGCATCAACTATGCAGCAACTTCGCGTCAATCGCTTCCTTCGTGAGGCCTTCAGGCCCTTCCCTAATCTCGACGACCTTGCTTATGTCCGCCTAGAAGGAAGGGATAAGGAACTGTCTCAGTGTCTATCAAGATCGTGCGGGGCTTTTAGAGACTCACCGTTGTCTGGAAATTCAGCAGCGCACTGGCGTGCAGTGTGAGGAGACCAATTTCGCTGGTTATTGGGGCCCAATTGACTAGTACCAATGGGAATGATGTCCGCCCATCCTTGTGGTGCAACTCGTACGATAGTACCACATAGCGTGGCGAGTTCTCCGGGAGTTCTGATTGGGTCGAAATCGACGTAAGTGCTCCTGTCTCGGAGTATATTTCTACATCTTTAAAAGGCTTGAACTGACCTTCTGCTAGGTCTTCGATACTGATGTTGTCGAACTGCTCGGCCTCCTCAAGGATAAGCTGCGTCTTGTTGATTTTGATCACTAGTGCGGCGCTCCCAGCATTTCGACGCGCAAAGCGAAATTTACGAAGAGAATCCTTGATGGATTGCGGTATGTCGATAGTTTGAGACTGGTGTATAATCAATAAAGTCAATACACAACAGAACTTGACAACAGACCATTGAGTTAGCAGGAAGAGGAGAATAGATAAGATAAGACTTAGCAGATCGATCGCACTACTGATCGTTCCTTATCGATAAAGAACATCAATGACGAAGAAACGATTTCACGCCGCGTGTAAAATCATCTTTTCAACTTCGATACCGTGTCAGTATGAATGCAAACTAGTGACCAAGTTTCTCCTTCCTCCACTACCACCTCATGCCCTCGTGTCGCTCCCGCCGAAGGTCCCTTTCCCCTAGGTCGCCCTCCCCAGGTCCCTATGTTCCTCAGGCGGAGAGCCTAATTCTGCCGGACGGGGCCGTGGGTGAGGAAGCGGTCGAATTGCTGGGTGAACTCGTACACCCACACCATGAATATGGACATATCGACGTCGATGCAGACTATCGTCTCCGCAGAGAACATACCAGCCATCTTCCGTGGTGGAAGAGGCCATCACCTTGGTGGTCAGTGCGATGTCTGTCATAAACCACCTCACACTTCTCATGCTCATTATCACTCCGACAGGCTGCTTGGAGTCTTGCCGTTTACGGCAATAGCGATGGCTGCCACTATGGCCCCCCAGATTGAGATATACACAATGCTGGCATGCAGTGTCCATAAGCCAGACATTTTCCACCAGACGTTGTCCTCGCTGAATGGAACCCTCGGATCTTCACTTCCTGACATATCTCCAATCATGTTGAGAAGCAATTCTGGCGCGCCGGAGTTTAACGTCACCATGCCCTTTATCCTCCCATTGTCGGGATTGAAAAACGACACTCAGTTGCCCAGCAAGCCGACTATGTGCGCGTCTGACCCCGTCGTACAGGCCGCGGTCGCCAAACTGACGGCTGGTGAGTTGTCTAGAAAAGGCTCTTTTCTCCCTTCGTTCCATGCGCCAGCTACACCCGCATCACGGACTGTGTGTCACGGATTGTCCTGCTCGCGTGCTCAGGGCCCTTATCACGCTATCTCCTCCTGATCACTCGTCAATGACTGACGCGCTTTTCGTCAGTCATAGCAGCCTCCACAGGCACTCTAAGCTGCCTCACAACTGGATGGTGGGGTGCCGTGAGTCTATTTCATGGCTCTGAAAATGCCCATAAATTCATCAAAACGGTAGTTTTCTGACCGCCATGGACGCACGCTCGTCATGGGCCTCTCCATCATTGGTCTTCTCATTGCGGACTTCAATTTCATCTTCGTGGCACGCAACTCCCAACATCTCCCGGGAGGATACTGGTTCTTGCTTCTCGGGCCGCTCATCGAGGGCTGCCTAGGCGGTCAGTTGTGAACTGTTTGCGGGCGTAAACCATATAAACCTATCATTCTACAGGTATGACCACTGCGATTGCTGCTATACACGCTTATTTAGCCGACACAACTACGGAAGGAACTCGGTATGATTTGCTCGACGTCAACCCTTCCTAAGTTGGCCATTAACTTTGTCCGTCGTAGGTCACGAACATTCTCTCTCAGTCTAGGGCTCCTCTTCGCCGGAATGGCGCTTGGTCCAATGTTCGGTGGCCTCCTCATTCGCATCACTGGGTCAACACTATCCGTTTTCTATGCAGCAGGACTCGCACATCTCATCTATGCTTTATTGGTCTGGTTCGTCATCCCCGAGTCCCTACTTAAACAACAGATGAACAAGTCGAAAGCAAATTATGATGAACAACTGCGAGACGTAGCGAGAGATCGCGAGGTCAATCCTGCCGTTGGATTCCTTGTCAGGGTTAAGCGGCTCTTCTCGTTCTTGAGCCCGTTGACGGTATTTCTGCCGGAAATCAAGGAAAGGAGGTCTGGTGAAAATCCGCTGAAGCATAAGAAGAGGGATTGGAACTTAACACTTATCGCTGCTGGTTATGGTTTGACAGTCACCATCATGGTTGGTTTGTCCTTTGCATCTGCGGGGTTGTTCAAGCTCACTTCATTCAACAGGGGTCTTATACTTACAAATTCCAATATGCGGCGTCTAGTTTTGGCTGGACTTCGGAAACGGTGAGATACATGATCTAGAATGAATATCATTCGGGCTGACGACACAACAGCTCGGATATTGGCTTACCCTCGTCGGTGCAGCACGCGCTGTGTTCCTGATGCTTCTGCTTCCAGGTAAACACTACCATCACATATCATTAAATATCCTATTTACTTCCCCACCGAGAGCCATAATCAAGATCTTTAAACCCCACCCAATGACCATCGAGCTACCACTAAAGCCTTCCTCGACAGAACAAGAACCGCTTCTCCCTTCTCCACAAAGCCCATCGTCACCGACTCAGTCGACTACTGCTACTCCAAGTCCGTCCCCACAAACGATCAAGAAAGAAATTCACTCCCCGAGCTTCGATCTCGGGCTCGCCCGTGCCTCCCTGTTCGTTGAAGTTATCGGATACACGTTCATGGCGCTCGCGCCTACCGCTACCGCATTCACGCTTTCTAGTATGCTTGGCGCGATGGGCGCGGGGTTCAGCCCGGCAGTGCAGAGTGTCGCGCTCGCACTGTACACGCGGCGAGGTGGCACGGAGTCCGGGCGGCTGTTTGGGGCCCTGAGCGTTGTGCAGGCGTTGTGCTCGCAGATTGTGGGGCCTGCGGTGTATGGACTTGTGTATATGAAAACGGTGGCGAGCATGCCGCGGGCCATATTTTTCATGTCGATGGTGACAATCACGGTGTCTTTTGCGCTGTTGACGCTTGTCAGGCTGCCGAAGGCGGGCGGGAGGAGTGGGACGCTGGGTGCTGGGCTGACGAGTGCTGGTGGTGTCGAAGGCGAAGATGATGATGATGGGGATGAGGAGAGTCGAGTTGGTGGGCCCATTGCAGGTAGTGTATCTGGGACAGATGTGTTTATCAACAACTCGTCCCCTATCGTGCCTTCAACCAGCTCATTGAATTCTTGATGTCCTGCGTTCCCTGGGATTTCGCTGCCACCCGTTATCTTCTGATCTGTTTCTTCACGCATATGCTGTACCTTTCCAAGTTTTAGCGCTATGCAATGTCCCTCTTTCCTGCACATTATAATCTATGTATGCCAACGAGACCTGCCATGTCCTGTACTCGTACATATCGTAGGTATATCGTAGTTTGGATCCACGCTTTCGCTCCTTCACATAACCTTAAATGTTTTTGGTGGGACAAGCTTCCTCACATGGTAAGGATGAGAATTTACTGATTTCATGTATATGCCCCCTCATCAGACCAGTGAGCCTTCCATTCGTCGGGCGGTATTACATTTCGTGACAATCAGAATATAGAAAAAAGGATGGGATACCGTGGATGAAACGATGAAGCAGCTACTTGTCTAATTTAAGCAGCAGAATCTGCGTCCGTTGAAAAGTGTACCCTTTCCACGGGATACTTCTCACCCCCGGCTTTCTCCTTGATACTGTGGGTCACCGTCTCCGTCTCCGTCCTGGAGGGAGTTCCTGTCCTGTCTACCGTTAGGTCAATTGTGACGCTGCTCACTCCCGGCGCGAAACGCAGTGTTCCCATTCCGCGAGTGTTCGCATCAGTAGGACGGCCATTTTGGATGTGAGCATGGTGATTCGATTCGGTCTTATGTTCCCCGAACGTGGTGTGGCGGTATACACGGCAGATCATCATGTTCGTCATAGCCAGGTTGAACGCGGTGAAAGTAAACCAGTACGCGGGAAGATCTCGCCGAAGAACGCTGACAATGACAATCGTCCAATTGCAAAGAACGGTTATACTGTAGGGTATAAACAAACCATGAAACTGTTACGGAAATGTGATCAACGCACAGGTAGAAAATTTGACCGTCGCGCAGGAAGGTGTTTGAGATTGTTGAGAGATAGTCACGGGCCACGAGATCCGGCCTGATGCTGGGATCGAACAAAGAGATGGGAACCAACCGCCAGGCCACGGCTAAGAACAAGAAGGTGTTGTTGACAGCGAAGGTGATGGGAGCGATATCGGCATAAGCCATTATTGATCCATGGTTGCAGTACTTCGTAGGTCCGAGGAAAGTGGCACTTGACACAGCGCGAGATACCGATACCGTGCCTCCCAGCACAGCGAGCCACAGGACAGAAAATGAGACTACGACGTAGTTGTTCTTGACAAAAGATGTACGAATTCTGAGGAAGAACAGCAAAGCGGTCGAACAAGCGGCGATGTGGTTCATCGTTGAAATTGTCCTCTGGATGGTTTGACAGTTCTCGAGCGGCGCGGCTGTAGGATGTTGAAGTAGAGTTGATTGGCCAAAATCATCTTGGGTGAAGCTCATACGCACTCTGGAAGACGGTTTCTAGAAGGGTGAAGACCAGGGTGCTTTCCCTTGAACCTTTGTCAGATTGGTACTATAGTGTGGATACCAAAACTTACCTGGACAAGAAATACACCACGGTCTCGTATGAAAGATCGTGTTTAAACAGGAGCCTATAGTCGCCATCAACATTAATAAGAACGTCCCAGATGAGGGCCTAATAACTAAGCATTAAGACACCTTCGACGACAGCAGCCATTATAATAGGGTGCTTACCCCGGCAATCCCAACCACAATATACGCTGCAATCGTCGTTTCGTACGCTACCTTAGGTAGTAAGTAGGCCATAGGCGTGAGCGGGTTGAGCAGTTGAAAATCATCTGCCATGGTGAACGCGAGGGATAAACTTGAGGGCATCACGGTATTGGATGCTTAAAGCCTGAAGCTTCCTAAGATATGATGGCCTTGTGGGTCGGAGAAGAACCGCGAGGACTGGTCATCTAACTGGAGAACGGAATCACTGGAAGGTAGCTTCTGCATAAGCGTTTATATGAATCCAGTGCTCCACGTGTTGATGATGTGGGAAGAAAAGTACTTTCGCATAGGACGTCACGGTGGATATCCCAAAAGTGTCTGTTCTGACAGAAGGATTATCATTCTGAAATAGAACATCGATGGCATGGGCTGTGACAGCCTGTGGGAGTCTGTCCGTCAAAAACGTTGCTGATGTAGAGAAGGGGAACTCGAACTTGAAATTTCTTGCGCTGTGCGAGTAAGTTTCGACTGGATTGCACTTTATATAAGTATGAGCTTCTGGGGTTGTGGTCGAGTCTTACGCAGTGTACGGCAACATGTTCATTAAGAATTGCGAGCCCACTGGACGTCATGAGGCCAGTCATTGTTGATCCGTCAACTTGGGCTCCT
The DNA here is from genome assembly GCA_018851835.1 of Hypsizygus ulmarius. Lineage (NCBI taxonomy): Eukaryota > Fungi > Basidiomycota > Agaricomycetes > Agaricales > Lyophyllaceae > Hypsizygus > Hypsizygus ulmarius. The sequence goes on along the minus strand of JABCKG010000077.1, from coordinate 17,022 downwards.
GTTATTCGATCGGCGCAACGATGTTTAGATTCGTTGGAAAACCGGCTGTGGCCCGGTCACTGGTTATGTATCATGAGTCCAGTGATCTCGACCGACATAACGGATTTGTTTCTTTTACTCACATCTCTTGCAATGGCTGGCCTTTTAAGCTTCAAGGTCCAAAAACACGTCGATCGCAATTCTGGAAACTCATGTGACCTGGAAGCGCCACCAGATACATGCCAGCAAAAAATGCGTCGAGCATGTCGTCGTTGATATCGGCCATGCGGTGTTTCACCTTCTGGTATACATTACAGTTTCACCTGTATAATTATGATTTTCGAGGGATGCAGAATACCAAACAGACGGACGTCGCAATAATAATCACCCCGCCCACTGCTTTCGCATGCCAACCCGAGGCATCAGGTAATGTTACGCCGACGTTTGAAGATGCATCATGAGGTTCGTTAGTATTGACGGGAACTTCACCGCCACGCTCCATGCTCCCCGAATCTCTTCTAATATTCCAGGCGCTAGAGTGAATACTGGGAATTCGCCTCGAGATATCGAATTTCATGTCGCGGAATACTTTACATGCCATCATGTTTGTCAATGTGCAATTGAACATAAACATGTAGCGGTAAACGGGGGAGATACCCGGAAGAAAACTGATAGCGATGACCGCCATATTGCTCGTAACAGAAATCCTGATAATGTCTCGTCAATTTGCCATAACAATCAATATCAATGCAAAAACCAAAACTTACAGGTAATAAACCTGACCATCCTGTACAATTGCTCTGGAGAATGTTGGTATGTAATGCCCCAGTAGAATATTCTTCAAATTAGGTTTCCTGTGAGCATTGCGGTAGGAGTTCACGAGCAAGTGCCAGGAGATGGCAAGGAACACGAGAGTGTCGAAAGTTGTCAAGGTGATGGGTGCAGCAGCAATATAACTCTTGACTGTGTTTGTCTGACAATATCGGGTGGGCCTCAGTTCTGTCGCACCATTACTGCCTATGGCGGTTGTCACGGAAGCACCAAGGACCGCGAGCCACAACATGAAAAAGAAGATGGTGACATATCTACGAGCGTGAAAGACAGCGCGAAGACGTAGAAAAAATAGAAGAGACGTCGACGAGAACGTGACGTGGAACATTACGCAGATAGCCTTTTCCACTGGCTGGCAGAACTTCCCAAGTGGAGCCGCTGGACCAAATTTTTTAATATTTATTAGCTATTGGTTGGTGCTAATGATAAAGAATGATAATGACCTTGAAGTGTGATATTGAGCAGGGAGTAGGTCAGGACGGTAGATCTTCAAGTCAATTAGTAAGGGTCAGGAAAGGAGGATTGCGGCATTACCTTGAAAGGAAATACGCGACTGTAGGGAAGGTCACTCTTTCTTTGAAGAGAATTCTATATTCGAGACCAATATTGCTCAGGATATCCCAGACGAGGGCCTGAATGCCAAGTCAACAGAGGGAACCTCCGGTAAGTCTACTGATACACTCACCCCCACTGATCCAATGATGAAGTACGTGGAGATTGTGAACTGGTATGCAATATCGGGAGGTAGATATAGCATAGGTGCTAATGGATTCAAGATCTGCGAACGATTCGACATGTCCGTTGGATGATGAGTGTAGGAGACGAAAGTTCATCCACCTATTTGCTGCATTATATCGAAGCCTGGAACTGACCGATTAGGCAGACCAGCCTAAACTCTGCATGGAACTGTTGTCACCATCATTCGAAGTCTCTCGTCATTTCAAAATATCTGGCCTTGACGCCCAATTTCAAGTAGAGCGGAAGTTTTTGATAGAATTAGCAACGGCTGAGTTCGGAGTATCACATGAGGACCTATAGATTGTGGATGAAAGTCAGGAGAGGCCTGGAGATAACGGTTTGGATGCTCTAAAACATACTGAGAATAGGTCAGCAGCAGGAATCCCATGCAACCACAAGGATCCTGCTCCATTCCGATGGTTTACGATCATGTCAGAATCATCTCTGGAAGACGATGTGATGATATATTCGTGCGGTGCTTTCGGTCAACTATGCGGGGGCAGTGAAGGCTGAAAATTGAATATTCAAGGTTGCCAAAGGCTGTTGAACGTTGAACATTGATCGGCGACCTCTGACCCTTATGTATGTTTATGAGTTATAACGGCTTATGACGGTAGGCGCGTCCTATACAGATGTGGGTTATGGTTTTCGGAAAGACGAATGCGTGTCATGAACAAGCATGAACACCGTTCAACGAAGAAACTGCTCGGCCCGGATGATGCCGGTCGACCTTTCAAATCAAACCCGAAGCCTGACTGACTGTTTGGCTCTGGGCCCTCTAAGTACTTCGTCGTCAGGAAGCCCTGGCTATATGAGACAAGAACTTAAGGCACTACTACTTTTTGAAAATCTCCTTGGTTTAGGACTCTTCACACTAGCAGCAAATCACTCGGGTTTCCTTTTCGTCGCAAGGAAATGTGTTAGAGTAGACTCGCACGTGCTCATACTGCGCACTACACGTGCATGAAAAGGTCGCGTACACAAGACTGGACGCATACGACCATAGCTATACAGTTGCGGGTAATTAGCTAACTTCTTCCCAGATTATTTTCACAACTTTTATATACTTCGATTTCTTGTTCCCCGTACCTCAGTCGATTCCACATTCGTGACCGGCTGAGGTACGTTATTTTATCTTCTACTAAGTACTATATACTTACTTACTTTACCTTAGACTTCTGAATTACTACAGGTAGTTAATCAATCAAGTCGATTCCACATTCGTGACCGGCTGAGACTTCTGAATTACTACAGGTTATGGGCCCTGGTCCTTGCTTCTATTAAACTCAGACAGACACGAAGTAAACTTGCAAAGAAGTATCGACTCAAATAGAATTAACTAAACTACCTGAGCTAACCTGAATCAACCCAAAAACAAAATGTCCTCGACAAGTAACTTCCTCCTGCCAGCCGATGAAAGGTTCGACGGCTCGAACTGGGTGGAATGGAAAGAAACGATTTGGGCAGCAGCGAAGCAGCGTGGACTGGCCGGCTACCTTGACGGCTCCATACAACGACCTACAGCACTAGGACCAGGTGTGTCACCGTCCCCAGCTACCACCTATTGGGGCTCGGCAACCCCAACCATAGACAAGTGGGAGCAGCGCAATGCTTTCACTCAAGGAATCGTTACCCTGAACGTCTGGAACACGGTCGGACTTGGTGTCAGGACAGACGGAACAGCAGCTGACTGCTGGGCATCGCTAACCATTCCTCGGGATGCGGTTTCTGATCTAGGTCTTCTCCATGCTGAAAACGCCCTCCGCGCGATCCGCTACACTGAGGGGATGGACATAGAAGCCCATCTCAAACTACTACGCTGTGCATGGGAGAGAGCTACAGCTCAGGGAAGCAAAATGGATGATGCAGGATTCCGTATGGTTATCTTGGGCTCGATGCCAAATACACCTAACTGGAATATATTGATTGGCACAATGCTGGGCGAGAAGACTTCTACAGATGTCATCAGCAAACTCACCCTCCAGATCATGCTGCGAACAGAAAATCAACTCACGGTTCCGGTGTCAATCCCCGCTGTGCAGGCCCTTGCTACACATCATCGATTCCCCCGCTCTACCAATGTATGTACAAACCCAGTCTGCAAGCGCGTTGGCCACACTATCGAAAAGTGCTTCAAACCCGGCGGAGGGATGGAGGGGCAGTATCCGGCATGGTGGTCCAAGAAGGGTATATCTTCCGCTGCGACTCTGGCTGTAAACAGTGCTGTAGCACCAGCTGCACCAGCTGTGTTCGAAACGTATGCACTTATGACAAAAACAATCAGCCCGGGCAATACACAGGTTGTCACTTACGCAGATTCAGCTGCAAGCGAGCATTGTTTTGTCGACCGTGTGGACTTCGTAACCTATACACCCTTCCACGGTGATGCGGGAGCAACGGCAATGAAGGGCGGGAGGTTCACTATTACTGGAACTGGACAGGTCCACAAACGTATCATCTTCAATGGAAAGATTATTGTTCTTACCTTCAAAGCCATTCACACTCCAGACCTGTCCCACAATCTCGTCTCCATCGGCCGTCTTGACAAGGCTGGATGCTTCATGGTGTTCGGAGGAGGTGGCGCTACATTTCTGAACCCTGCTGGTAATCTCTTCATGTTCGGCAGGGCATCTGGGACGATGTATGAGATTGATCTTCACACAATGGAGGGATCAATCACCCCAAAAGTACAGTCTGCTGCAATCACCGTCACCGTTGCTGCGGCAACAATTGCCTCTCAATCTGCCTCCGCATTTGTGACTCGGTCGCACAATCACCCAACAGATATTGATACATGGCACCGATGCCTTGGCCATGTCAGATACGGCTCTATCGCAAAAATGGTGCGCGGAGGGCTGGTCGAGAGACTAGATGTAACATCTATGAGACAGGGACTTGGCATGTGTGAGGATTGTATCATGGGAAAGCACTCACATCGTCCTTTCGATGGTGGAGAGGTACGGGAAAAGGACGTTCTCGAGAGAGTCTATATCGACCTGTGGGGACCATCACGGGTACAGTCAGCAGGAGGCAAATTGTATTCAATGCACCATGTTGACAGACACTGTGGGCATATGGAAGGTTACTTCCTCGTGAACAAGACAGCTGCCACGGCATTGGAAGCTTTCAGGCATTACTGCATCACCGCGGAGCTCCACACTGGGAAGAAGATTCGATACATCAGGACCGACATTGGTCTGGAGTTCATCAATGATCTGTGGCGTGGCTACTGTGCTGAACATGGCATTATCCATGAAACGACTTCTGGATATTCATCTCCTTCGAATGGCATAGCAGAGCGTAGCAACCAAACTGTGTTTGAGCGTGTACGTGTCTTAATGCATGAGGCAGGCTTACCTCCGTCTATGTGGTGTGAAGTAGCAGCTACTGTGTTCTACCTTTCAGACTTCATCCCCACCTCCCGACACCCTGATCTAGTCCCATTTACTGCATGGAGGGGTTTCAAGCCCAACATGTCACACCTTCGCCCATTTGGTTGCACCGCGTATGCCAAAATCCCGACGGAGTTGGGCGGAAGCAAACTTGACATTCGATCGGTAAAGTGCATCCTAATCGGGTATTACGGACGTGATGGATATAGATTGTTTGATCGATCGAGCAGACACATTTTCCGCTCACGTGACATCATCTTTGAGGAGGGTACAGGAAATCGCACATTACCCTCACCATCTGAACCATCCAATGGGGAGGAGAATCATGTCACATTTGACGGCCCAGACCCTGAGTTGGGAAACGAGCAAATCCAGGGACTCACACCTGTTCGACTCACCGTTCCCGCACTACCTACTCTACTGCCAGATGCCGTTCCACCAATCGAACCACCTGTACTACGCCGCTCTGGAAGGAACCTCACACCAACAGCTGCTATCCTCAACTCTGTCGCATCTGAAGAACATATTGAGGCAGCACGCCGCGCCGGTGAGGCATGGGCAGATGATGGGATTCCAGCCTCGATCAATCATATCCAGGCGTATCTGACATCTCTCGACAATGCAGCTGCATTAATTGTTGATCCTGACAATAGCTGGATTCCTAACTCATATTCAGAGGCTATGAGGCGCCTGGACTTGTGGAAGGGGCCAATGGACAAGGAGATTGAGAACCTCCGAGTCCACGGCATCTGGAAACTGGTGGACCGTCCTGCAAACATCAAACCCATGCAGAACCGCTGGATCTTCGCCAACAAGTATGACGCTGATGGAAAACTCATAGGATGCAAGGCGCGACTTGTTGCGAAGGGATTCACACAAATTCCGGGTGTTGACTACCAGATCGACAACTACGCATCTGTTGTACGCTACAAATCTCTACGGATGAACTTAGCAGTCGCAGCCACGAAGGATATGGAAGCCTGGCAGGTGGACTATGTTGGTGCATACTTGAATGCCTCGACGCAAGTCCCGATCATTATGGATCAACCCGAAGGATATGAGGTGCCTGCAGAGAAAGAGAGAGTGGAAAAGGTGGCATTGGTGACAAAGGCGTTGTACGGCACTATGGATGGGGCATATAACTGGTGGGAGACATATGATAAGGAAATGAAGGAACTTGGTTACTATCGCTCCCAGGCCGACCAGTCAGTCTGCGTGCGGCATGCCAATGGGGAGACCACCATCACCAGCACGTATACGGATGATGTCAATGGCATCTCGTCGACACCGGAAGGCGCGGTCAAGGCAAGGGAGGAGCTGGGGTGGACTTACGAGACGAAGGATCTGGGAGACGCGAAGTTGATTCTGAGAATCCGCATAGACCGAGATCGAGAAGCAGGAACCCTCAGTCTCTCACAACGTGCGTATCTGGAGCGTGTTCTTTCAAAATACGGCATGACAGATTGCAGCCCTCGGCCAACACCCCTTCCACTCGGAGTCATTCTGGCAAAGTGCCAGGCTCCAGCGACTGACGAAGAACGTCGATTCATGAAGGACAAGCCATATCGTGAAGTGCTCGGCTCGGTAATGTATGCACAGATTGCGATGAGGCCAGACCTGTCATACGCTGTCTCTACCCTCAGTAAATTCAGCTCGGACCCAGGCAAAGCTCACTGGGATGCGCTGATGCATGTTCTATGGTACATTCGAGGCACACTGCACTACAAAATCACGTATGGTGGAAAAGGACATAGCGATCTCACACCCCTCGGCTATGTTGACGCAGACTATGGTGGAGACACAGATACTCGCCGCTCTTGTTCAGAGCATGTCATGATGCAAGCAGGAGGTCCGACGGCTTGGGGTGCTCAATACCAACAGACAGTTGCCCTCTAGACCACCGAGGCCGAATACATGGCGATGACACGGAGTTGCAAACAAATCCTCTGGATGTACTCAGCGATGGATGAGGTCGGCTTTTCCCAACCAAGGCCGGCTGTCCTCCTGAATGACAACGCAGATGCCATTTCGCTCTCAAAGAATACAAAACACAACTCGCATGTCAAGCACATTGACATATGGCACCACTACATCAGGGAGCGCGTCGAGGCTGGGGATATAGCGGTACAGTACGTACCATCAGCGGATAACTTAGCTGACCTCTTCACGAAGCCTCTTGGCCATATCGCTCATCACAAGTTCTGCATTGCACTCTGCCTGTGCAAGGATGTTGAGCCCGTCGAGCCAGGGGGAGTGTTAGAGTAGACTCGCACGTGCTCATACTGCACACTACACGTGCATGAAAAGGTCGCGTACACAAGACTGGACGCATACGACCATAGCTATACAGTTGCGGGTAATTAGCTAACTTCTTCCCAGATTATTTTCACAACTTTTATATACTTCGATTTCTTGTTCCCCGTACCTCAGTCGATTCCACATTCGTGACCGGCTGAGGTACGTTATTTTATCTTCTACTAAGTACTATATACTTACTTACTTTACCTTAGACTTCTGAATTACTACAGGTAGTTAATCAATCAAGTCGATTCCACATTCGTGACCGGCTGAGACTTCTGAATTACTACAAAATGACTTGAATGGGTTGCCCAAGCTTCAAGAGGTTGTTCCCTTACAGAGTTTTCAGAAATTCATGTATGAAGACCGGAAACGTTGCTGGGTGATGCCCGGTGCGTCATGTGCAGGCCACCTTTTGGCGCTGGTGCGACCTCGCCATCACATCCTGGTGACGCTGCTGGTCGAGCATGATGTCCTGACTGCCTCATCTGTACCGTAGGCCTCGATAGCGCATGAATAGACTTGCTTCTCCCCTACGCTCGTGTGCCCGATCACGTCGAAAGCACCGAACGAAGTTTTCTGACCAAACAAACCCCAATCTGAACCCATCCTCACCTGCACTGAACCTCAAGCTCTCGTCAAAACTGCCTCTTTTTTTCTACCAGCATGCGTGTTCTCGACGCCGCCCCCCTCCCAGCTCTGATTCGAGAATGCGCAGACCCCGACGATGACTCTTGATGCCAGGCATGTCGCCGACTGGACCAGATTTCCCTCGATCGCGTTTCCCTCGTTCAAGGTATCTTGAAATGCTTGATCGTGCCTGTTTTACTTACTCCATACCTGTGTCTCGGCAGGACACTGCCTTGTTCACCTTGTTCACCTTGCTCACCCCGTTCATCTCGATGGATGCAAAAGCGGAAAATCCATGACCTTCGATGACCTTGACACTCTCATCTCGACAACGACAATGCCCTTCCAGACCCTGCAAAACAACGAAGTGCCGAACGGTGAACACTGGTATAAGGAGTCGGATTTTACGTGCGTTGTTGCCATCTCTGTCTTCTTTTTCAGACATGGATGCATGGCATGTGTTCTTTTTCAGCGGTCTCCTCAAGGCCGAGCTTCGTGAACTCGTTCTCAGGCAGAAGAATTGCTGGCCCAAAGAAGGGCCTCAATTAAATTCCAAGACCACCATCAAAGAACTCTGTGATGTGCTGTTGGATCGAGGGAATGGCTTCACGACCGACAAACTGGAGCGTGACCATCCTCTGGCACTAGTTCATCCTGAGCTACCCTCGGCCCCAGGATTATCGACATCTGCCCTTGTTGAATGGACACCGTTTAGCACTGTAGCTCCAGCGGCAACCTCTAGTGCCTTAACGGTGAGAGGCAAACTATTGCTTTGACTCAATATGACTTCTTTATTCCTCACACCCTTTCAAGGTCTTCCCGGTCCACATGCCAGTCAACCCGATTCCTCAAGTCAACATCCCGGCTGCATTGAATGGTCCCCATCAGCGTGTACGTCTTCATAAGTATATTCAATGGCATGCTCTGAGTGACAAATCCATGTGCAGTCTCTGCATCTTTATATCGAAGACAACCACCTGAACTATCCAATCAAGGCGATGATAATGATCGGGGTTACAGTTGCCGATTATGCCAATTGTGGTGCGGGAGCTTGGCAAGTGGAAGGGTGAACAGTTCTCGAGAAGTTACAGGCCAGTACCGAGGAGATTCGCGGTCCTGGTATGTTTCCTTTTCAACATTGACTTGTTGCATCTCACAATCCTTGGAACACTTCGGGCTAACATGCACTCACTAGGTCGCATCAAGATTGGGATTCCTGACGATCTGCGCCCAGACCATATCTGTCACTTCGTCGAAGCGAGGATTGTGGATTTGGCACATGCAGATACTCACCCAGCTCGTCTTGTTGTGCCTGCGGGGGATATCGCAGCGCTCATGCTCCGCATTTCCAAAGCGGAAAATGAAACACCTCAAGCCATTGCCCAGCGTGAGTACCATGTGCAAAGGATACATTTCCCTAGCCTGATATTCCATCTGCAGGCTTCGACGAGCATGTCAGAAATCCCCTCCCCCCGAATTTCCGGCCCCTCGATGAAGCGTGCAAGAAGCGTATCAAAACCCAAGTCCCTTTCAGGAGTCCTACTCTCCAGTGCTTGCAAGATGCCATCTGCATGCGTCCCGGGTTTGAGCAGTTTGCCGAAGCCCATGGGGCACTGCTTCAGAACCCGCAAATCCCACCTGTGTGGAAATTCGCTGTTGACTTCAAGAAGGCCTTCTACCAAAAGGACGTGCAGATTTTATCGACCGAGTTGCCGGTATATTCATTTTCGACTTATACAATAGTTGTTAACTTCCAAACTTAGGCCAAGAAAATCACAAAGCCATATATTCTGGGCGCACTAGCTCTCAAATATGGAGTAGGTTCTAGGATCCTGGATGAGCATCGTGAGGTTCTGGACAAGTCATGTGACTAAGCTTGACAGACTCTAAACTTAAAGTGCCACTCATAACTTGGGGGGTCAACCACTAAGGTCTAAAAGCTGCCTCATTTGTTCCTATTGATCCTTGACTATATACGCAATCCACAATATTGAGCACACATGTCTTTATTACTCCCCAGGGCAAAACTCTTTACAGTAGCAGACCATAATAAACAAATGTCAACAATGCATCGTCCATGTGAAGTACTTGCCTCACTGCCTGAGCTAAGTACTCTATGTCCATAAAAAGTCTGAGCTGCATATGTTATTCTCTCAATGTCTACTGAAGTATAATGGTTAGTGACCCAGAGAGATTTCACATTGAGATGACACATTTCAAGATACAGGTAAGATGTGTTTCTAACTTGTTAAGTACAATTTGGAGTACGGAATATACAGTATTTGAGAGTATTATACTAAGCTGAAGATGTGTACGTATTCGCCTTTTTCAGGATCTCCTTCAAAAGCTGTCCATCTGCTTTTTGTAGGCGATCAATAAATGCATGCGTAGTTTTGAGATGTGGAACAGATGAAGTTGAGATGGGATACTGGCTCTTGAGGAAGCGCAATGTGAGCAACGAATTCCAGTTAGGCTTTACAGAAAGAGTTTCAATCAGTGTAACAATTTTTTTCTGCCGCAACGTCTCTGTTCTTGCTGCACCACTTCCTCGCCACCTTGCATTCCATCCAGCATTCAACTCACTGACAGAAAGGTGTCCATTTATCCCAAATGCATACTCCGTCCAGATCTCCTCAATTGTTGGGCTTGCATTCTTATCTTCTGGCTTTCAATAGAAGTAGATGGGCCGCCACTCATCAGCCTGCGACTCTGTTGAAGATCGAATCCAATGAAATTGGTGCTTCGTCAATCGATCTGGGCTGAATTTTGACTCCAGAAGGGCAATGCTAGCAAGTTGCTTGTCCCTCTCCATGGGATCAGAGGCAAGAGGGAAGATTGTCAGGGGATATGTCTTCCCTGACATGCTGGTGATGATGGAGGAAGCGGTTGATATTGCGGTGGGTGTATTGGACAGTGGCAGATAGGAAGTGTTACGTATCACAGTATTTGGCGCAAATGGTGAGCAGTGGACCAATGGATTGTATGGCATGATAGTGGCTGTACTGGAAGGAAGCAGAATGGCCAAGTTTTCCGGTGTTTGCGTTTCAGCTGAAATAGATTAATCAGTTATAAGAACTGACACGAGAAAATAGAAAGATAACCTCTAAGACTAGCCATCACTTTCCGCCGCTGATAGCTGGATCCTGACATGTATGCTTGTAGAGTCATGTCGATAGATTCCAGTCTATTAATTAAGTGTAGCTGTTCTTGGCGCATTGATTCACGGACTTGCTCTTGCTGAAGGTTATTTGTTGTTACAATTCCACGGAGTGATGTGGCGACAGTCGCTGGAAGAGTTGTAAGCTGTGCCTGGGCATCTGCCTCCGCTTGTTGAATTGAGGCTCCAGCAGTCGCAGAGAAAGCACGAAACTGGGGTGTATTGAAGGGAGTGAACTGAAAGAGTGGACATTCTGGATACTTGTCAAAAAGAACCGCCGCATCTTGTAGAATAATGCGCCGAAACCACAGAAGGAGTTCAAGGAACTGCATCAGAGTTCCATCCAGTGCTTTCTTCCCCAGGGATTTGCAACGCTGTTTGAGCGCCATTTGCTCAGCCTTGACCCAAGGAAAGATTGCATTGCAAAGACTGGACAGTGGTTCTGGTGAAGTATTGAGTATCCACTAGACGTAATAAACAAGAGAATAGAAACTACTTACCAAGGACCTCACACGCAACGAAGTAGGACTCTTGTTTTTGTCCATTAAATAATGCAGCCGCTAGCATGGCATCCATTGGTAATGCACGATCATAACACACATTGAATGCCCTAGGCTGGTTCCAGTTTCTGAGAGCCTTCGTGTCTTCAGATGTTGCACGGCGCTCATGGGCGGTCATTGCAGCAAAGGGACACCCTGCATGTGTCACCTTCTTGATTAAGATTTCGTTCTTTATTTTCATTAAATTCACGTGTTTGCGATGGTCTAGTAAACAGGATCATTAAATGTGAGAATGTGGCAAAAGACGGTGAAAATCGAGCAACGTACTATCATAAGTCATCTCAGTGAAGTCTCCTCCCGATCCAGGAAATAAAAATCTCCAATACCATTCACGGTATCCAATCTCACAGTGCTCAGGATTGGAATAATCCGGTGTAAAATTGGGTTGCTCCTTCTCAATGATATGGTATGAGCTAAATAAGTAAAGCCCAAGGCTGCCGATTGGGCAGAGCTCTGGCTGTCGATGGCGAAATGCACCTTGCTGGTCAATCCGACCAGTTCTGTTTGTCTTTCCCTGGTTAGAGAGCAGTACAAGAGCCTAAATTATTTTGATTCATTAGCTTCTGACCAGAGATCAAAGGAGATTGTCAACAAACCATCACTTTGACATCCAATCCAATATCCACCATGGGAACGTCGCGAAACCCAATGTCAGATATGAGTAGGTGTCGGATATTGTCACCGCGAAATGCCATTGTCACTGAGATCAGTAGCATTGCACGGTCGCAGATCCCAATATAAACTTGGGGTCACGTTGGGCGGGAGGATCGAAGGCACCACATTGAACCTTGCAACAGGTCTTCTTCTTCATAGGTGTCTATGGAAATAACATGAGATTGATGTCGTAGCCACCTGAACCATGACTTCAAAATACCTGCAGTTACTCTCATTGCCTTCAGCTCTTGGGATTTGGCAATGCGCTCCACCTCCTTCGCATAGGCATTCCTCTCAAAAGTTGTAATTCATTCATCATCGCGGAGTGATTTTTGTGCATCCAAGTCATTTTTGTATCGCGGATCGCTTCCTTGGTGGTGGTACCGGTAGTTTTCGAGAGCGCTGATACATTGCTTGATGGATTCAGGAGCAAGTCGTGTCCCAGTCAGATCTTGCCCGCCGCTCGTTTACTGATAGAATTGATCAGTTATTGGTCATAACAAGCAATTTTGAAACCCTCACCTTCTCCCACATCGTTTCATGCTGCAGAAAGGCGGCTGCCTTTGTCGCAGTGATTGGATGTGCTGGGACAATGTTCCACAAAGGATTTTTTGCTCGCCGTGTGGTTTGATCACTGAGCATGAAGTTCTCGTAATGCGTGATATGCCTTGAATACGCGCCCTCAGTACCTGTGCTTGCCATCATCTGTTTGTGCAGAGTTAGACGGGTAGTGTGTGTTTCATCGGCCATCATGGATATTGAATCTTGAACGGACGTGGTATCTGCTCCATTGAGCATGACTACTTTAAGCTTCCCAGAATTATCCTCAGTGTCTTGAAAGGCATAGAGGTCTGAGCGAGTAGAAACATTTTTGATGGCTGATAGGTCCTGACATGTGTGGATGGGTGGAGGAGCTGTTGCAGCCGCCGATGGGCCAGAAGCTGTGTGTTTTCATTTCGATATGAGAGGGGATTGTGGATGTCCAGATATCGTATTGTGGCATCGCTTTCTCGGAGATTGGGGATCCATGTGGGCGGCGATAGACACAAACTGATACTAATTTTTACACTAGTTCTTCAGTGAGGAGTTGTGTCTTAAAGGAACACAGAGCACACCTTAAAAATGTTTCACACTGACTGGATTTGATGAACAATGGTTGTCCACCATAATTCTGGCCATGGAGATTATCCACGGCAGGTGCAGGCCAACTCACATCACACAGAAAAGGAGCAGAACAGAAGCCGTGTACTATTGGGTGTCGTGTAAGTTCATGAAATTGGAGTATTGTATATTGTAACAGGGCTGATCAGAGGGAGTATGATAGTAAGATTATAGCATAGTGTGTCAGGCGTACACAGTTTGGGTGCAAGAGACAATCGTCGTGACCCAGTGGCCATGGCGCACGTCTGAATTGTGGACACGCCCAAAAAGAAAATGATCACGGAGATGCCGTGTTATCTAATCTGGCCACATGCCCCATTTGGAGAGTCGCCTCGGGTAACGGTATTTGGACTGGTAACGTTTCCAGCCTTTGTTCAGGACATCACCAGGCATAACAGAGAGTCAGTCATACACTCTATGTCCCACGCGTTTCGCGAGTGTCAAGAAAATCAAAAAATAAGAAAAATGTAAAGAAAGCACAGAAATTCGTAGTACCTCTATTCAGGCCATTGTGCAAAATTCGACGTGTTCTAAAATATCATCGAGACTCATATTACTTTGTATATAGGTGTTGAACAGGATTGAGCATGTCGAGGTCACTTTCAGAGCCTCATGTCAGTAGTTCCAAGTAGTTCCGAAAATCCATTCTGTAAGATGCTCATGACACCCAGGAAAGGGAAATAATCCTTCAGAGTACTTGTATGGTGAGTATGGGTATGTTAGAGTGTTGATTTGAGGAGTCCAGGTGTTGGAAGAAAAGTAGCCCTCTGTGGGTGGAAGTGGTTGGCTGAGCTGGCAAAGCAGGAAGAGTGAGTTGGGTGGCTGGAGACAATTGGCAGTAGTCCATGTATGTAACAAAGGTCTATGGTCTTTCTGAAAGTGAGCTGCATTGTCAAAACGGAAGGATAAAAAGGATAGAGGGGAACATACCGGAGCACGACATTCCAGAGAGGATTCACTAAAACCCATCGAGTCCTGCATATACAACATGCCCTCCCTTATCCTAACAGTCTTCCTATAGCCACTTGCATCTCTTATACGCTCCTCTTCTCTTGGTGATGTGCAGGTTGGATGTGCTGGGTAGTGATGCAGACACAGGTCATGAGTCGTGACGACGTGCTGTTTAAACTAAAATAAACGTACGTGATAGCGACTTAATGCCCAAATGACTATTTCCGAGTTCGTTTGGATGCTGGTGGTGTCGCTGGTATTGTTCCCGACATTGAAGATGAGATGATGGACCTCAGGCCAAAAAGCCCCCAAAATGGCTGACAAGTGCCAACATGATCGTTTTCCTGGTCTTCGACGATCTTCTCACATGTCAGGGGATCATTATTATATCTCTATAGGTCATGTAGAGCTGTAAGACTGCTTGTGTTGAAAGCTACGAATTTTTTATTGTTGTTGCATTTTTCTGATTTTTTGATTTTCTCAATCACTCGCGAAACGCGTGGGACATGAATTTCTGAAAACTCTGTAATGATTTCCACTGTTCAGCATGTGTTTCGACAATCTGATGAATTCTCGCTAACAGATTTTTTCATCCCATGTGAGGAAGACACACTCCTGCATGGTGCTTGTGTCTCAAGATACGAGGATCTAACAGGCGTTGACACATCTGCATTCGCAAATGCTCTGTCACATGCTCTATCTGTCCATGAACAGCCCGAAGTTGTGTTTGAGAACGGCAGCAATTTCAACACCCTATTCCGAATCAAATCCCATCGCCCTCACCAGACCCCAGAAGCTCCTTGCCTCACATCCTACTCAAAAGGCCCCAGGACGGAGGGCGGATGGCCCGTCCATGGTTGAATCGTCTGTCACCAGTACCACCCATGTCTTTTGCGCTGTATCTTCATCATATCCCCATTATGCAAATCGAATGCGAGCAAGGACAATACCGTCTGCGTGTCAATGCCGTAGATTCTGCAGGAATGTTTGAGCCTTGATGAATGTGGGGACACACTTCAGAAGCCACGATCTCCCAAACTGCAATATTCTCCGAGTTGGCACATTGGCATGCTCAAACCATTCCCAGAACATCTTTGGGGTGTCCCGATCTTGGTTGAACCAGGCGTTCAAAAGCCAGAAGACGTACCGACTGATCTCAAAAGCTATGGCATGCGACCGCTGCCTTTCCAGGGGTCATCATTCGCTGTTACATCGGTATCTCTTGATCCAGTCTGGGACGAAGTGCGGTCATATCAGAGAATTCTGTGCATACCAACAAATCTCAAGGATGATGAGCTGTATGATGTGGCATCGTTTATAGCTTTCGCAGACTTTGTCTATCTTTACATCCCAAATTCACTTCTCCTCCTGAGAAAAACATTCCACATACGCGTGGTAGACAAGGACGGGAAGCTGGCAGATGTAGATAATGGCAGTCACACAACATGCATGTCTGCGCAGGATGGAAGGGCATTCCATGAACTATTCACTTTGGAGCTTTTGAGGTAGGATGAGCGTGTCAGACATGCGGAGTTGTTAAACGAGAATGAAAATTTGGCAGCGCGCAAGTTGCTTATGGAGGGACATGAGGCCATGATGGTGGTTGAAGAGATGTGTCCGAGAGGACATGAGTTGGAGGGTATGGGGTCCGGCTTTTCATAGGCTTCTGACCCAATATTTTGCTTGGCTTTTCACACAGATTTAAGAGGAAGTTTGCTTGCACTGTACACCCAGCACTGAGAACCGAGAGACATCATCACTGGGCATCGTTGAACACTGTACGACACATTGAAAGCCGCATACCAATAACTTGTTGGACCAGGCCTAGTACTTCAATCTATTTCCATTTGTTCCCCTCTCCGACTCTGTCAATTTTCTATAGCTTCAAGTTGTTTAGCTGCTCAGGATGGAGGATGCCGTACACGCTAATCATTGGCATGCGTGGAGATTCTACGGTTCTGCATGACAGATGAAATGGGAGAACGGCCTCATCCTACCAACCTATCAATCTACAACTTGAACAATGCGAATGTTAGTACACGGTCCCATTTTTCACCACGGCTGACGCTCACCTCTTACTTCAGGCTCATTTTGAAGCTGCCGACAAGGTACTTGCGCAATAGCAAGACCGATTTTGGCGAGACAGAAGCCCAGTATGCGCTGGCACAAAGCAGACGCCAGGACAAATTTAACAACAGCACTTACGAGCAGCAACAAGTGTACAGAGACAAGGAGAAGACGCAATGGGAAGGAGAATGGCATCGCTCCAAGGAGTTTGGTGAAACGATGGCTGGCTTCAAATCAGCATTTGACGCCAATCTCCAACATCGAGAAAGGGGTTTCCTGGATGCGCAGGCAAAGCAGGACGAGGCGTTTCAGACAAATGAAGAGGTTCGAGAAGCAGGCGTATCCGGCAATATGATACATCATAAATCTCTAATTAGAATACTTTCCGTGATACATCAACCCCTCTAAGTACAAGTCTATTATGATATATAGAGGATATCATGTACTGGCCGATAGGCCTGGTGACCCTCCTGGTGACCTCCTGTTACACGGTGGGCACGTAACCGGTGTGATATCCCATATCCGATGGTATCCACCTTTTTGGGAAATTGGCCTGATTAGATAACGGCGCCTATTGTTCGCGCCCTGACGCGCCTCGCTTGAT